>DWBW01000180.1:0-12060 GCA_018231125.1 Spialia spio | reverse complement strand
GTTGAAGGCGTACGCGTCTTGTACTGATGCAAGAGCTTGGTCGCACTTCTGTTCTGACAAAAGTGAACATTTGGTGGAGATCATCAAACGGAATAATGAGACCTGTCGACCTAAGTATGTCCCAACAGATGCGATAGTAAACACCCTGATGCATGCCAAAAATGCTGAAATTGGCCGCCTCAAGCACAAAATTGAGGAGTTCGAGCAAATGCTAGCAGCGTATGACCAGCTAGAGCTCACTTGCGACCAGAAATGTGAAATCGCAAACGCTGTAAGTGTCCCTTATTTATTTTAATATCACGTATTATATAATTTACTGCCTGCACTCTACGAATTACCACTTGTAATACAAAAATAATTGACTTTTCTTTTCAGCACGCAGCAATAAAAGCAGCTAATAAAGAACTCGATGACATGGTAAGGTTTATAATAAGAATTGTTAAGATGGATTCTCTTGTTGTGATTGATTTTAAATTTTTAACACACTACCTACTCAGTTGTGATGTAGCAGTTGTTGTAACCAAAATACTATGTAGCTATATAATATATATATATATAATTCACACAGACTATGTACTCAAAGACATAACTTACCAACTTTTTTCTATTATTATATCTTCGTCCGGGTATATCCGGGTATATTTTAAATAAATAATAGAACAAGTTATTGCTTACCTATTTTTACCTATGTGTTCTCGTAAACGGCAAATCTGAACTAAATTATATTTTAAAATAAAACTATGATTTTTAATTATTATTTTTTCAGTGCTTAGACTTGGACCTGTCTGGATATACAGAGGTGTGTAAATTTCTCTCTCAGCTCAATTCACGTTTATTTGTATACTTATTACTTACCTACTTGTGTTGATATAATAATATAATGAAATAAATTAACGATTATAATTTTTTTCAGGGAATGGACTCGGAGGCGTTTGAGGTAAATAAAATATTTTTACGATGTCATCTAATAACTTGTTATCAATAATTCTAATATGTTGTGTTTTTTCTTTCTTTCAGACCGGGAAATCCAGAGGCGATGAGGTGAGCATCATATCGACTTATCTGACTTTGATTTGAAATTGTTCACAAAGTTAAGTCCATGGGTGTATTGAAGGGTTCTTACTTCCTGGAAGGTAGAATGATTAAAGAGAGAATGAGAAAATGATTAATGAGAGAATGATTAAAGAGAGAATGATTAATTCGATACCATCAGAGGCTGTTCCACAATATCCAAGTAGATTCTTGATAAAGCTGTTCGCACATGAGTGAGAAAGAGACAAAAGAGTAGGTGACATTTTCAGTGAAATGTCATCTTAATCAATGAATAGCTTACATCCGAATTACTTGAAGATTGTGCAATGTCTGGTAATCTGACCCAACAATTTAAAGTGCTTTGTGATTATGTCAAACTAAAAGCCATTGTCGAAACTCTCGAGTACAGAGAAGTCTCAACCCAAAATGAACCATTTTCCGATGCCGTGTGCTTGTTAGAAAAACGAGATGTTTCTAGGTTTTTTTCTAATTTAGTTTTCTTTTTCCAGGCGAGCTTACACACAGCACATGAGGTACTTTTTTAATATTTTTCCTTAAAAATCACTGAAATATTAAATAATATTAATAACATTGTTTATTGCTTAATCACTTTTTTATTATATCTCCTTTTCATAAATAGGTATAATATGAATAATTCGTTTCATTTTCAGGTTCAGAAAACGAAACCCATAGAGGTATATTACAATATAATATAGATAAACTCAAGAACTTGCCGTTATGAGCGTAGTTAAAGAAAATAGATAGTTGTCCAATATCTACTTACATGAATATATTAAAAAAAGTTAATAAAATTGTTTTCTAGTTGCAGTGGGAATTCGAGAAAGAGCCTGCGCCAATGATGGAAACGAAAGCAAATCAGACCGCACCAGTAGAACCCCGTGATGCTAGCACATGTAAATACACATCTACGCATAACAATAATTACAAGAAAGTGTCCGAATAAAGAAAATAAATACTCTCTTAATTTTTAATTCAGATACAGTCTGATAGTGTAACATTTATTGAAATCTTCAATCTCTGTTTGATAATAAGATGGAAGCTAATGGCAAACTTCTGAAAAACCAAATATGTATTGATGTAAGCCAACGACCAAAACCGATGTCATCATTCTCCTAGTTCAAATTTGAATAGACTTTGAAAAGACTACGTTATTTTTTCTAATATGTATAGAACTCACAAGAATAGTCGTAACAATCGTTTTAATCACGACTACATAAATCCTTATTGATTTGCAGATGCTCATGACTCAAGAATTGAAGAACTGCAGGATGTCATAATAACAAAAGACGCTAAATTAAACGCAATGCAAAATACACTTGCGGTAAATTTTTGGCAACAAACTAGCAATTACATTTGTGTCACAATAACTGAATATCATTGGTAACCATTACCTACGAGTCATCTATACTATATAGCGTGCGTTTGTGTGTATGTGTGTTTTTGTGTATATGGGTGTAATAAATGTTTTTCAGGGTGAAGTTTCTCGAATATTTCTATGAAATAAATAAATATGTGACAAATAGATTTATCATAGATCTCATTATTTGCTTTCAGGTAATGGAGAACGATATATGTGAGCCGTATTGTATTTATGCTCACATATACACGGCTCTGGAGAAAATTTTTGGTATTCTATGTCAAAATAAGAAATATAAGGACTATCTGGAATTATTGGTAAAATCGGAAGACAAAATCTTTTTGAGACATTAATAGCAAACTAGAAATGTTCAACAATAAAATTTGCTTTGCAGACTGCTGGAAAAGACACACGTGCTATTGACGTAAAAGGAAAAATACTTTTTAAATTAAAAGTCCTAGAGAAGTTTTCACTGGCATTGATTGCGCCATGTTCGCAAGAATATTCAAATCAAGCACAGCATGAATGCTCCTGTTATCATGCTCAAGTAGAAACAACTTTTGCCCTTACGTCACCACCGACTAGAAATTCAAAATTAGATAATAAAAGAGCTCTACTAGTTGCTGATATAATGGATACCCAGGAAATAAAAGAAATTCTAAGCAAAGATAGTATTTCGACTAAAATAGAAGACGACCAAATAGATGAAAGTTTTGAAGCTGATAGTTATAGCATAGATACAAATAACCTTAACCGTTTAAAGAATTTACAAGCAAATTATGAAGATCTGATAAACTGCTACGAAAATTTAAAATATGAGAAAAATTGTCTTTTCATTAAATGTAAAAAATACGAAGATCTAGAAAAAGAATTTCAACATTTAAAAAGCCATCTTCAAGAATATAATTCGTTGTGGAATGAAAAAGAACACTACAGGAAAAGATCCGAAGAATTAGACGCTTTAAAAGAAAAGTTCCTTGTTTTGTCAGAAGAAACATTAAATATTGAAACACAACTAAAAGCTGAAACAGAAATCAATGAAATGAAATGTAAAGCGGTCGATGAACTCAGATGCGAAAACATTTCTTTGGAAAGAAGACTCAATGATATGACAATATCTTTTGAAAGAGAGAAAAATATTTTAACATGTAAACTTAAAGAATATGAATGTAAAATAATGTGTCAGGAGCAGCAAATTAAAAGCTTATCATTACAAGTAGATCAACTTCTTGAGCAAGAAAAGGTAAATACCACCGTAGTACATAACATTTTAAATTTTTAGATACAGAATTATGTAGCTAATTGACGTATTAAAAATATTTTAGATACCGTCTTGCCATGATTCTACAAAAATTCTGGAATTGACAGACCAAATAGATTCACTTAAACAACAAATTAAGAACTTGCAAAATGCACTTATATGCGACGAAGAGGAGAAATTGCAATTACAGGAAGAGTTCAAAAATAAACTAGAACTAATCAATAACCTCAAGATGGAAATAGAAAATTGGAAAAGTAAGTAACTAATCAATATGTAATAAGCAAAATAATTTTAATAGCAAATGTAGCAATGAAGTCTAAGGAAAATATATGGAAAACTGGGGACATTTGATCCTTGCGGGAGACTAGATACAGTGGATTTACAGAGCTTCTGTATATACTACTTAACTTTAGAGTAGTAATTTGTAGAGTAGTAGTAGTAGTAGTTAGAGTAGTAAATAATTTGTAGAGTATGATAAATTCTAATTTTCTAAAATTAGCATTACTGTTCAATTTAACAGTCGAATAGATGGCGGATGATTGTGTATTTCGTGTTGCGGGAAACTACTTTTCGTCAGTATATATTTTGGTTAGTGATTTATTAAAACAGTGGATACGTTGTTGTTATTAGTTTACCTACTATGCTAATAAATCAATGTAAAAAACATTAACATATTTCATTTTATTCTGTATTGGTATCATATGTTCCAGAAGGAGGGATTAAGACAGGTTAGTCAATGTAAAGGACACATGATAATATCATTCCCTATACGAAGTTTTCGTGAGCTGGTTACTATATTTATATACCAATATCATTAGCAATTATACTCAACAAAGCTTACGAAATTCCACGTCTTTCTGTACCAACATAATTACCTATTTAAAATCAGATATTTACGAAATAATAACTAAAAGACAAAAGGGAGATCAATATGTCCTCGGTTTTCCATACTATCTACTATAAATAACACAATTTTAATTTTAATCATAAATATTATAACATAGTTTTTGACTTTCTTAGGTCAATACGATACTGATATCCGAAATCAGAATTATAAAATACAATTTTTGATGGAAGACAATAGAACTTTAACTAAAGAAATAGAAGACAAGTTACACGAAAGTAACAAATTAATAGACGAATTAGAACAAAAGAAAAATCTTTGTGCACATTTGCAAAAGATCACAGAAAACTACGATACAAATCTTTCTTTATTGGAAAATGAAAAGAAAAATGCACTTTTCTCCTTACAATTAGCTAGAACAGATAGCCAAAAACTAATTGGAAATTATGACTTGGATACACAAGATGAAATTAATATAAGACAGGATATTGAAGATAACGAAAGATGTCTAATGAATATTGTTGACCATGACAATGAAAATTCTATCCTTTTACAAGAAATACAAAAACTAAGAGCAGATAATATAACAAATATTAGCAAACTCCAAGATGAAAATATCCAAAATAAGAAGTCTTTAGAATTGTTAAAGAAAGAAAGTTCTTTATTAAGACATAAACTTGTTCATCTTGAAGACTTATCACAGCAATTTCATAATTTAAAGGAATCTCATGATAGACTGGTTGCAGACAAAATTCGATTGGAAAATGAGTTACAAATTAAAACATCAGAATTAGATAATATAAGAATTCTGTCAAGAAGAGAAAGCGAAACTTTAATTACTCGTTTGCAACAAACTGAAAATCTAAAAGATCAACTCACTAATAATTATCAAGATGTCGTACGTGATAAGTATTCATTACTTTCAGATTTATCAAATAAAGATACACAGTTACAAAACTTTTCAGAATCACTTGACAAATTAATAATCGAAAATGAGAAACTACGACAAGAATCACAGCAGGTGCGTCATTTAGAAAATGAATTAACGAATCTAAATAACGCTTACGAAAAGTTACAGAGTGATTTTAATAAGAAAAATGAAGAAATTGAAAGTATTTACAAGCAAATGGAAAAAATAGCAGAAGAAAACCAGGAGCTAAATAATCAAATAAAATACCTTAAATTACATAACGTTTCGAACAAAAACAGTTTAACTTCTTTACAAGAAGAAAATACTGTTATAAAAACAAATCTAAATACATTAAAGAAGGAAAACGCAGAGTTGACAGACAAAATAAGATACTACGAAAAGCTGGAAAATAGTTTAGATGAACTAAAACTTGCTTACAATCAAATTCAATTAGCAAATAACATGCTTCAAAGAGACATTGAGACACAAGCTGTGACCAATAAAATATTACAAGATAAAAATAAGGAATTAAATTGTCAAAGTAAAAATTTACAGTCACATAACGAAGAGTTGGAGAAAGCACTCATGATCGCAAGAAATGAGGTGATTAAACTTTTGATTATAATATCAATTATTTCTCGCGACATAATTATATTATTTTTTATTTATTTTCAGACTGTTAAAACTTCAGAAAAAAATGAAGATATTTTAAATATAAAACATGAAATAGAAAACATGAAAGAAGAGAAAAATAAAAATCATCAAAAAATAAGAGATTTAATCAATGATTTAGATAAATCGGTATGAAAAATATTTGTGATTAATTTTAGTTTCCTACTCCTTATATGACCACATATCAGGACAATTTTTGTAATCTTCCTGTACTTACCTCTTTTCATATTTATCATAAATATAATTATGAGTTATTCATTTACTAAATGTTATAATGAAATTCACTATTTAAGGAACAAATAATTTACAAACTAAATGAAGATTTATTGGCCCGGGATGATAAAATATCAGTATTAGAAAATCATATAAATCAGTTACAGGATGAAGTAAGAAGATTGCATTGTACTTTAACTGAAGTTACAGAATCTAGTGAAGAAATGAAAGAATACAGTATACAAAATATTAATGAATCATTGAAAGAAATGGAAGCTCATCGTAATTATTATTTTCTACTTATGCGCTTCCCTATAAAAGCTTTACTTTTAGTGCTATAATACTTTTGTTTTATAGATTCTAGGGCGACTCATAATATGCGTGTTGAACTAGCGAAGCTTCAAAACAAGAATAATTTACTTGAAAATCAGTTATCCGCCACAACATTAAAAAGTGAAGAGTCAATCAATAGTATTCAACGTTTACATGACGAACGTAAAACGATAGCCACAGACATAAAACATTTGGAAATAAAGAGCGTCGGCGATAGTATTTTATCACCAAACAACTGTACACTTGAAGATATCCTTAAGTCTATTAATAAAATTACTCAATCCATTGAATCCAGAAAATTAAAAAACACCTCTTTAGAAAAAACATTACTTAAAGTGAAGAGCTCATTCCAGCTAGTTGTAGAAAAAGCTGACGAAGAAAAAAAAATAGTAGATGTAGAAAAACAAAAACTCATACGTGATAAAGAATCAGCTATGTCTGGTCTTCATAATGTAGAAATGAAATTAGAAGAGCAAAAAAAAATGTATGAAAACCAAATTGCGCAAGATAGACGTATAATTAATGATCTAGAAGCTGAAATACTTAACCAAAACCTTATAATAAATAAAATTAATAAAACTAAAGAAGATTATATTTCAAAGTTGGAAGAAGAAATAAAATCATTACAAAATATGTATGAAACATCAACAGAAAAAATTATTGACCTACAAAATAAAATACATAGCATTTCTGGGGATTACAATAGAAATTTAGCAGTTCTTGAAGATACAGGTTCATGTCTAAAAGAAAAATGTAAAGAAATTGAAGTTTTGAAAAACACTTTACAAAATTTAAGAAATAAATCAGTACAATCAGTTGGGACACAAGCTGAAATAAGTTTACTGGAATTTAGTCACAAGTTAACGCAATCTTATGATAGTAAAAGTACTGACAATATTATAATAATTGATCCTGTCATATTAGAAACGAAAAAATCTGATGATGGCGCAGATGACGAAATCAAAGTCACTAAAACTTCCAATGATTTGATGTCTGAAATATTGCCTAAAAGGGAACCTTATTCTTTGAATGAAGTACAAATATTAAGAGCTAACGTTGATATACCTTCAAATGATAACACTAATGTTACTTATCTCAACAATAAGATGAAAAGATTGAATTTCGGACCTATGGAAACATGTTCCATACCTAGTCTTAACAATTCCCAAGATTTAAGTAATCAAAAGTCCAGTACCAATGAAGATGCAGCAATTTATGATACCGCATTTAAAGACACAATTTCTAAAAGTAATAATGAGAACAATACAAAAATAATTGATGTTTATAAGCTTGAATCTCAATATGTTGCTTTTAATAAAAATCGTAAAACAAAGACCAAAGAATCAATTGCTAATGAAAAAGCAGCGGCCGCTAGTTTCAGTTCAACCAGCTTACGTACCTTAGAAAGTAATAAATCTAACGTCAGGCATAACGTTGAAAGTAAAATTAGTACGAAGAGACACAAGTCTGATAAAGATTTATTTGTTATATTCAAAGATAGCAATAGCATTAAGAATTCCATCAATATTGAAAGCGAGTTATTAGAAATATATCATAAAAATCAGCCTAAATATGATCAAGAGTCAATTAAATTGAATAATTCGGTTCCCCAATTTAAAGAGTTCAAAAGGTCTGAGAAAAATAATAGCGCATCACCAGTAAAAGACACAAATCGTAAACCAAAACTTGAAATTGATATACCTCAAATAGTGCCAGAAAGCTCATCGATTATTAATACTTCTGATGAAGAGAATAAATCCGTAGATTCTTACACGTGTGCAATATACAGCTCACTCACAAGAAATGTCTACTCCGACTCAAACTCTAATGATCATGATAAATTACCACAAGAGGATAAAGCTAATATGTTTCTTCAAAAAAGCAATAATCAAAGTGAATTAGAATCAAACAATGGAGTACACAGTACAAGTCATACCAGTTTATTGAGAATAGATAGTGAGCAAAGCAGTTCTAGAATGAATACCCTGACGAGGAATATCCTACCTATTATACCTAAAACTGACTCCCAGCATAAACTCTCTCGAGTTGGTGCTAACGTTTTACTAATAGAATACTCGGATAATGCTTCTACAAACGATACTTTATCAGCGCAGAATATAAACAGTCAGGAAACGCTCACATCAGAAAACTTTGGTTTAAAGTATATTTTAGATACCATTAAGTGTGAAAATGATCCCCAAAGTATTGCAACACATGATAGCAATAATTATATTCAAAACAGTTTAAAGAATAAAAATATATCTAATAAAGAGCATAACAATTACGATAAACCCACTGCTGAAACTATTAAAACAAAATCTAGTCCTCAGAAATCGGTTTCTGAATTTGGTGTGCTTGTTAAAATGGATTCCGTTGAAGAATATGAAAACAAAATTCGCAATTTAACGAAGACTCTAGAAAACATTGAAAAAGATTACAAAATGAAAATAGATGCTGTTAAAGTTCAATATGATAGTAATATCAAAAATATAATTAATGAGCATAATCAAGGTGTCAAGAGTATACAGAGTCTTTACGAAGAAACGTTGCAAGATGTTATTGAAATACACGAAAATGAAGTTGAGAACTTAAGAACCATGAGCATTGAGGCTCTTCGCAAAGTAGAAAAACTGGAAAAAGAAAATCACAAAACAAAAATTTATGACACATCAGCCTTTCAGGAGGATCAGGTACCTACTTCTTAAAATTGATTTTGTATCACAAAAGTACTTTCGCTTAAAATAATACATAATTTGTATTTTTAGGAGCCAGTAAAAATTCCCGTACCAGAAATCAAGAAACGTAGAGCACGTTCACGTGTTGATACTAAAATGCTTACAAAAACTAACGTAGAAGCGTTTAACGTCAAACCCAAAACTAAAGCAAACGGACCATGCACTTGTTCCGTTGACATGAATTTATCTGATACTATAAGAAATATATTTGAACAAGTTGATGCAGAGCAAAGAAAAGTAGCTGAAAATGCATATTTAAAATATATTGCTAACAAAATATCCCATAGTAATATAGAGGTGATTATTAAAATCATAGTTGAAATAATATTCTCACTCATAAAGTTAGTAGGTACTCAGTCATAAAGGATGACATTGACCTACAAACTATTTTAATTCTTTATTGACTGTTGATACTTATAAATAAATATTTTCAGGCATTAGATGCACAAGAACTGTCTTTTCTTCACCTGAAAGTTTGTCGGACTTGGAAGACAAAACTGAGTAAAGAAGAGGCCCTTCAAAAAAGGATCGATTCTTTAGAGAGCGAACTCATTACCAAACAGCGACAAGCTCAACAACACAGTTAGTATAACTTTCTACTAATACAAAATTTACTTCCAAAAGAAATATCTCAGGGCACGGCCCTGCAAGTCCATTCAGCGCATACTTTTCTCGAAGCCATTCAGGGCACTTTTGACTCCTCCTGTTTTCTTACTTACCGATTTTTCTTTTCTAAAAACAGTCGACGAGTTGTCAAAGATCCTCATTATTAAATTCTAATGTAATGTCAATGTAGTGGCAGAACTGGATCGGAAGGTTGCGGAAGAAAAACGTCGTCTGCAAGAGGTTCGAGAAGCGGTCTGCCGAAGTCCTACCGAAGGGTCCCACGACGTCAGTCCGGAGCCCCCTCAACCAGAGATAAATCGGGAATTAACTTATTGCTAACCTGGCTTCAATTTTGTAGTCTTTTTTGATCCAAGTTGCTTCGATGCGCATTGGTAGTGATGTCTAAATGTGTCTCATGTCTAAGGAGATTGTTTGATACTACATATGTTATATTATCTATCTATTGATACTAGATAGTAATCTTATCGAAAATTCATATTAGATTTTTTATTTTAGTTGCAATTGTCATTCCGTGAGCTGTAATGCAAACGTTGATGCAAGACGATCTGCGGGTGATCTCGGAGCCCCTGCCCCAGGTGTATCAAAGAATAAAAAGACAAAAATTGAAAGCAACAAGGTGAATGCTCAAAAACTCATAGCTACTCGTATAAATTACTCTTTCTGTTTTGAATTAACGCTACATTGATCTAACGATGATCAAATGATGCATTCTTCACTATCTATCATAATCACTGTGTTGAATGAAGTCTGGTTGATTTTCTAACAACTTTTGTAAGCTGCACTTGTGTACGTTTTGCTTACTTGCTTCTTTTTTATTCCACTTCTTTGAAAGCGATTTTCACCCACTCTCTACGGTCAGATTTATTTTGCTTTACCTACATTTTTAGTTCGATTTACTTATTTATGTATATTTTATAGGCAGTGCTTGCTAAATTGGATTCTGAGGAACGGCGTGAAAAGAAGTTTTATGACGATCCACCGACTCGTTTGAAGAGGTCCCATGATCGTCCAACTTCGCGAAAAAAGTAAAAAACCCAAGAATAGCGTTTCTCTTGACAATAATGGTTTTACTTACCAAAGGATTGGACT
The DNA here is from genome assembly GCA_018231125.1 of Spialia spio. Taxonomy (NCBI): domain Eukaryota; kingdom Metazoa; phylum Arthropoda; class Insecta; order Lepidoptera; family Hesperiidae; genus Spialia; species Spialia spio. The sequence goes on along the minus strand of DWBW01000180.1, from coordinate 966 downwards.
TCTCCCGGATTATTAATTGTTTTATTGTGAATACCTGACCTTGACCTAACATACATACTCTTATAGCTGAACTTTGTTTTGTTTCAAAGACGACTTATGGTCTATTACAAAATTTACTGACCGATTTTGTTTGAATTTACAAGCAGTTTTTTAATTATGTATTTTTATAATTTATGTTTTACGTATTTATTTGTTGTAAGTTAAATTATTGGAGTAATAAATAAAATATGAAAAGTTATTTTAGTAAGTTTATTTATTCAAGTTGTAATAATTTAATTTACAGTGCTATTTCATAATGAGTTATACGAATAAATTGCTAGATGACTCGTACCACGAGGGTACCATATTACTACTATACACATAAAGATGAAACGCTCTTGATAAAAATAAAGCAATTCATTAGGTTAAACAAAAAACGCCAGTCAAATAATATTTCTTGTAAAAAAATATTTTTATAACTCGCAATTGAAGCGACTAACTAAATAAATATAACATTTTCTAAACGGCTTACTAGAGAAAGTTTGCTGACTGACAGACATACGAAGTAAAGTAGAGTTCCGTTTGTCACCCTTTGTCTCGGTATGGAACCTTAAAAATTACATCCAAACAAAGTCAAACTAATTTGACTCATGGGCAGGATTTATGAAGTTGGTAATGGGCGGCTCATAGCAAGGGTTTTCAGTGACGTCGTAGCCAGCAGCGAGGGCCTTCTCCTGAAACTGATTATACTCCCTTTCGTCGTAAATATCCGTGAGGACCTTCCATAGAATGAGAGACAACAAGCCGATGAGAATGATGGCTCCCAATGAACTGCCAACTGCAACTGCAAAAAAAAATGACACCAAAAAACTATGTAGTGAAAAATGCTTCTGATCGGCAGAGTAAATTAAATAGCTTACAATAAATTGAAGGTTATATATAATGACACAGTATCTGCAAGTCACTTACCCCAAATATTTACTGGTT
>DWBW01000179.1:0-12074 GCA_018231125.1 Spialia spio | reverse complement strand
AATTGATTTGAATGTGAATGTGTTTTGAACAACTGTGATTCGAGTCAGGAACCTCTTCTGGCTTTCATTAGTTCACATGGTCATTCCTCTTTGACCTCGCAATCAGAATGTGTCCGCTCACACAATTTTCTTGCACTGCTATATTAACAGCATAAGGTTATTATCAATGCGAGTGTGGGAGAAAGTATCCCAATAGGTACCTACTTTCATGAGATTCGCTTATTTTGGTCAGCGTTGTAAGCACATCCTTAATGCTTATAAGAATTCTGTAAGTTGTATCTATAAGAGTAAATATAATTGTGATATTCCAATACAAGAGCATAATGCTGTGTATCACATATCACATAGTATTTCCACCTGTAGGATATAGGTACACATAAACAATCGTTTACAAAGGTGCATTAACAAGTATTGCCTAAGGCCAATTACTTATCTATAACATCGACCTGGTTAATATGCTTATTAAATTATATCGATGGCAAAAAGCGTACGTTTAGCTCAAGGGAGTAATTAACGGAATGAGTTTAAGTGAGATTAAATCGGCGACTTTAATTATTGGGTCAGCTTCGGACCACACGAATGCCCTTTTTGACTCAATGCGATCCTAACGATGGCTTTTAGCAAACCATGAATGTGCTACAAATTATGGCGTTATTTGACAAAAAAATTGTTTCTTGATTTTTGGTTTTTCTCAAAATTCAGTGTAATTATTTGAGCTCATTTGTACCTAACTTAGGTAGGTACTAATAAATTCGGATTATCGATCGAATTGCTTTAATGGAGAATCGTTCATGAAAATAACATTTGTATCTTTTAAATAATAAATTGGGAATAGAAATTGGTGAATAGTTTTAAAAATTTAAATTTTTTGGTAATAAAAAAATTGGTGAATAAACAAAGAATGGGAGCCATGGGACCACGGGTCTGGGTAAATTAATCTACTTTGCATGTCAATACAATATATCTAACATACATGCATGGTAATATCAACATGCATCATTTCATTTAAAATTACACTTCCTGAGTTACATCCAATAACTTTTCGTTTTGTCCTTTGATTTGAACAAGAAATATATTAACTTGGTAGGTATTTATCTATCTATGCTTCTAGATCAATATTTATAATCACGAACACGTTAGTTATATGTCAATTAAGGTAACACTGGAAAATAATTGACGTAAAAACGTTGCCAATCGCGTAATAAAATAATGGCGGAGTTTGCCTTATATGCCAGACCGAGGGAGCAACTATACCAAAAGTGAAAATGTGGTTGTCATTTTTTGCACTCAACCCCGGCGACCGCGCGAAGTCATTAGAACTATTGAAATATCCAACAAGAGTCAACTACGGAGACAGAGCATGAGATGACTTGATTATACTTAACATGATAAAATTGTCTTGGCCCAGATTCAAAAGCTTCTGACGTATTTAATAACCCTCCACATGACCAAAGCGGGATGGTAGGTAGGTATGGCTGGGCTTAAACACATCACCTAACATGGACTATGATCAAGATTTAATTAAACCAAAGCGCAGCGACAGTCATTTATCATTGATACAAAGATTACTACTGGGAATACCAGATAATATTGATTGAGAACACAATTATTATAAAAGTACGTCACAAAAAGCGTATCCATACCCTCGAGACATTATGGTGCCGAATCGAAACTAAGATTACATCTTTGCGCGTTTGTCCCCGAAATGAACGTACCACCAACCGTCACAGGAATCTGTTCAAAAGTGTTAAATCGGTTAATATAATGATGATGGATGCCGTCCCGACCAAACAGCCCACAGCGGGGGTGTTTTACCCCACTATACAAATAAAATATTTTTATTATTAACTAGTGCTCCGTCTCACTCACACGCACATCTCGGCCATGCCAGCCCTCTCCCTTGCACCGTTTAATCGAAATCATATTTCTGTTTTGTCATTATGGTATCACGTTTAGAGAGTTCTTCTCCTTTGTCCCGTATTTCGAATCACTGGTTTCTTGTTTCCAATGCAGCTTGGGTTTTTGTTTTCTTTTTTGTCATAAGTCAGCATTAAGAAATACGAGCGCTTTAGTGGATAAGCGACGAAACTTTATTTCACATTTGATTAAATAAACTTTCGCGAACAAAGCACTGTCTCCTTGATTAGATCGTACCACGCCATCTGTCGGCCAGTAGGCGAAGGTGTGACTTTTTGCGTGTTTACCTTAGAACTACTTCCCATGAATGGAGCCGCCGTTTCCCATAAAAAAGGTGCAACCGTGTCAAAAATCAGACAATATTGTTCAGAGCCTAAGACAGACGCATATCCTCCGCAGGTCCTTTCATCATCACGGCTTACCTGTGGGAGTTCACAAAAAACACCGCAGGTAGCCCATTTGTTTGTTATTAATTCTCGCGTCGAATCTCGTTTTTTTTCCACCGACCACTTTAATGCAGTAAGAATATTAATTATAATTATAAACGGGATCTCGTAGCGTTCTTGTTGCACTTGATTCCTTTGGTTTTGGTTCTAAATTTAAATCTGATCATTTATCATGCGACAATGTCGTTTTTTCTCGGATTGTTTCTTTTACATAATTTATAGTTTGTATCGAAGCCTAACTCTGAAGTGGGTTGGAGTGGGTGCTCTTTGAATTACTACCGTGGCTGATTAGCTGACCATACTTGTAGTAGATAAGCATACGCCCTTCTATAGAAAGCAAGGTTCCCTGTTTATGGAAAAGTCCATTATTGTTACCTTAATAACACCACACACTTTTATAACTTTTTTTTGTTAAGACTAAAATATGCAATCAGAATGAAAAATACTGTGTCATTGTGAATTGATACATTTTTCGGTCGGATTAATTAACCATTGTTTTGCACATAAATTGTTGTTCTTTTAGGAAAGATTGTGAATCTCTTTATATTGATCTAAGTCTACAAACTTTATAATGACCATAGACTATTTTACCATTTTAGTTACAAACTTCATACGAAGTATCTCGTGTCACTGTTAGTACACACGTGAAATTTTTTTTGAAATTAAAGTATATATTTAGAATGCGTGAAACGTAAAAAAATAAGTTCAACTTTATAAATTTTAACTATGCGTAATAATAATTCTACGTTCCGCTTAAATATCTTAATAAAAAGGGGTGCAAAGTTTTCACTCCACATAAATATATAGATATTTTAAATATTTAAATATACAATAATAGCAACCTACGAGCATTTATCAATGTCAATATGGGAATAGTTACCAACATCCTGGCGCCTACTTAGCGGATTAAAATTCAGAAAGCAACACAATCTCTATTTATTTATCAATTCGCAGGCATTCCTTGGCTTCGATTAGAGTACGTGCCTTCGCGTATAGATCATAAGTGTTTTGATGATACGCTGGCCATTCGGCGTGCACTTTTCCTCTTGTGCAATTACATAGTAATGTGCGTACAATGATTTACCATGCACCTATAAAAAACTAGAGAAGTCACACCAAACTCTATTGACAGGTCTCATTCGAAAAGTTTTTTCTTTTTTTTTTTCCTTTTAAAAATGTTAGCATTCGATCTTTGTAAAACAAATACTGAAAGGGGAAACTGGGGAGCGCGCGATCTGTAGAAAAAATCTACTGCGTTTGTGTAAAAAAGTTTCATAAGGTCACTGCCTCAAGTACCACATAATAACTAAATAGCGTAGAAGTGGCCGTCCAACTAGTTGCCACTAAGTATTATTCTTAGTCGGTTAGTGCGTACTGCGTTCAGAGAGCGTGCGCGGGCGTTTCCTGATAATTCGTCCGCGGCCGGCGCCGGCGCACTTAGCGTAACACCTCGTTTCGATGCTTATTTTGTACGTTTGTTGTTTTGTGAGGATTTATTGCATAGAATCTTGAGTGTGGATGGTTTTGTTAAATTCTTTTTCAGTTTTTTTCAAATGTGCTTGTTCAATTTAATTGTTGTAACTTCACTTTATTAGGTAAAATGTAGGTAAATAGTTAACACATATTATGTATTAAGATTTACTTTTTTTTCTTTGTACAGATTTCTGGCTTGATCACATTAAAAGCTTCTATTTTAAATTAGTTGCAAAGCGAAAATCCTTTATTATTTTCTAGGTTTGAAAGATTAACAATTTTCATACTGGTATAACAATTTCAAACTTTCAACAATTTCAACAGTTAATACCCAACAAACACTTGACGATGATTCATAACGAAACGGCTGATCTATTTTATTCCAACATTGACATATTTCTTAACGAAATTCTCGTAAAAGTAAGAGTGGATTTAAATGATCATTACATTTTTAACAGCTTATTGAAGGGCGATGTTACGAAATACTTTAGTGAAGAGCCCATACGAGAGTTTACGACTCAAATCCGGGCCGAGTTACCAAACGCCCTGCTGATATTTAGTATCGGCTATCAATAGCCTGAATACACTACTCACTATACTTATTGCAGGTCGGTGCATGGTGGTGCATTGATAGAGCCCACATAGCCTCGATTCTGCTCGACTTTTTATCGCCCAACAAAATTAAAGCATTACTTCCAACCCACTAGGTATCTAGATTCTAGACCTTTGACTCACCTTGACTGAATTCCCTAAAACAGACCTTCGCACTCATTCCGTTATCCCGATATGCACCAAATCGTGATCGTGACAAATTGAAATTGAAGATTTATCGGCATCCTTGACTTATTCAGATTTTTAAACAATGACTATTTAGTCCAACCGACATTTTATTAAAAGTGAAGTGTCGTAAATATCACTTTGAATGGCTTGTTAGCAGTCGTAGAAGCCGCGGCTTATAAGTTATGGATACTTAAGGGTCACCATTAATAGCTAATATATCACGATCTGAACATTCGGCGTAGAATGTAGAGTTAAACGCCGATTGTCTGTGGAAAGCTCTATTGTGACTGGTGAAATATATTTTGCACCACTAGGATTGAGCAATTAGGTACAATAACTTGGAACCCTACTTCATATGTCCATATTGATATGATGACTTAACATAGGTATATGTCTACTACTTGAAAAAGAATATGGTATATTGTTGTTAAGAATTTAATATTATAAAATGCCTAAACGTAGTCATAAAATCTAAACTGCCAGCATAAATAACATTTGAAACAAAAAGCCATGCTATAATTGCGAATCGCTGAAGCCGCTAATAAAGCATCTGTCTTGACTCTATGATGTGAGAATCCAAGAAAAACGTTTAGAGACGAGTAAATAAATAAAAGATGGCGGGCGGAGCTCGCGATACTTCTTAAATTGAATATTAGATTGAAATTACGCGCTCGGGCGGCTCTCTCCTCCGCCTTTTGTTACGCGAATGATACATAAAGCGCGCGCGCATACAAACACAGTAATAAGAATTTTAAATTAGCATTCTTTTTGTGTTCCACGCCACCCCAACCCACTCCGCGCACCCCGCCGTCTTAATAATATGGAGAAATTGAGTTGTTATACACCCTTTTCGGAGGAGGCGCGGGTGCAGCGGCACACCTCGTGGAGAAGCCTTTTTGTAATTGAATTTAGATATTCTTTCCCCGGATATAGCGGTGGGGAGGTCGGCCCCGCTAGTTCCGCGCGTGGAATACCTACATGTAAATGGCGATATGGAATTCACGAGTTGTGTGACGGTATCGTGTGTTATTATTGCTGACGTTTTATACATAGCTTTCTTTTATTCCTCATACGTACGTACGCATAAGGGTGTAAAAGTTTTATCGCAGCACAGATTCACTATGCTATGCGTTATATTGGCAACGTTTCTTTATATTGACGTTTAATTTTATGTTGATCCAATAAGTGTCTAGGATTTTCTTACTCTTAGTCGCTAGTGATTGTTGGTATAACTTTACCACAGAGTAAATCTATTAATAAATTTTACCTGTTAATACTAAGGTTTGTGTAAATTTACGACACAAAGTATCATATAGTGGGGCTGCGAGTGTGAAGCGTTAATATTTATTTACTTCAACTTATTTTTCATTTATCTCGACTAAGCCGCGATACAAAGCAAAGCAGATAAGTGGGCACAATGGGTTACCCGAAATAAGTTCTATTAATTCGATCAGCCTTCCGAGAAGCAACGATAGCATGATACTGGTATGCAATTACAGGAGGCTATTAACATCGGCCGTGTACAAACATGGTGGATGATTGCAGGTTTCGTTTTAATTGCGCACACGCATCCAGATAGGCGATTCGACCACGTTGTGGAATCGTGAGAATGGAACGCTATTGGTTTTAGGAGATTAATTGTTAGATAGATTAATGGTTTAATTACGTAGTTAGTTTTGGAAAGTGAACTGTGTTGTTCATTTTCCAAAGGTTACCATGCTGGTCTGCCATTCGATTTCCGAAAGACCTAAAACACTAATATTATCTCGTTCATAAAACAGCTATAAGTATTTCTTAATTTTTACATCAAATAGGCAATGTAATTTATTGAGTCACTTTAACTTGTTACAAATAAAATACATAAAATTATCATCTTATTCGGTTCCATACTAAATAGATCCTCTTTACATAATAAGAACGAGAGTGTATGACTGAAGATTTTCCCGTTAAGCTTGAAGGTAATGGTTCTGATATTAGTATTTGCCGCCATCGGTCATTATCAGCCGCTTAACCGACTAATGGTGCCACAATCTCCGACTTTATTTGAATCTTTCACTATTAAGACAATGGATTCTCCTAAGTTCGTGCTTTAAGTCGTTTTGTTTGTATAGTCAAGTTATAATTTGTGAAACATAACATAATTGCTGGAACGAAAAATGTAATATAAAATAATCATTCAAATTATCATTAATGACACATTCTAGAGAACGAGTCATCGGCGTCACGCTCATCTGTGGAATAAGAATAAAACTAATTCGAGGTCTTCCAAATTATAGGCGTAGTGTGCAACGGATGTCGCCGCTGTACCATCGGCGCCGGCGCAGCCAAAACCGCACGTCATTGTTTTTTGTGGTACGGCCCTAGGCGCCGATCCGAGCGATGTGGCCGCTAATTAATTATTTCACATGTATCGATCATTAATTACGACCGACCGACCGATACCGTCCACCCGTTATCTTTTAATGACGCCCGACAATTTGTCCATCGTAATTATCCTACAAATCACACGTACCTACATCTACCTACCGACAAAAAATTACTTTATAATGATTTTTAAAAATTTTAACACGATCGAGGCATTATCCCGCGCAGGCATTAATAGCAGAAAGCATCGAGATCGAATCAATCTTAATCTCGTACGAAACGTAATCCAGATTTATTTATGACGGAGGAGCGCGTGTGCTATTATGCTCGTCTGCGGCAATTTGCCTCGGAAATTGTCTTAATCGCCCGCTCAAGGGACTATTTATGTATAATTATTTCCAAATTCGACGCTGCGTTTGATGCCTTTCCGCTCTCTTTGAGGTGGTTCGACAAAAAAGTCATCTGTTGCAACAATTAAGCGGGGAAAAAATAGAAATAAGTATCGAAGGGTCCGCAATAATTACAGGCGCAAATTGACGGTTCCTAAGTCGGACGACTGGCGCCTGCCAGGTTACCTGCATCGCCTCTAAAACACACTAAAATTTTGTCTGATTATGAAAAATCATCGATCGATGCGTGGAGTCCAGCTTTTGTTAATAGTCATTTTACCCGCAGTCACCCTTAACTTAAAACTTCAAGCAACTTAACTACCTACAAGGTTCTATTTACCTAAGTAAGCCCACATAAGTGTAAAATTCTTCATTATCAATACCATTAAATGCATTTGAAAGAAGAATCAAAAATGGTATTGGTTATTATCCGGAAAGAAACGCAAACGTTTTAAAATTAGACCAATCACAGCACGCTACGTAGGCGCTACAGTCGCTAGGCGCCTAACACAATTATCTCCGAAAGCAAATAGATCATAAAATCATCTGCTTTATAACCGACCTCATTTTGAAGATTACTCTGACCGCTTTTACCGTTCGAGTCTTGTTATTTCTTTAAATTTCCTCTTAATACAATTTAACAGCATCTTTAGGGGATAATTAAACAAATTAATGAGAATTACAGCAACCGTTAAGGCAAAGCACATGCGGTTTGGAGCCCAATTTCAAAGTAATTATTCATGTAATTTTATTAATTGGACAATTAAAGCTTTTGTTTACGGTATTTACGTAAATTGGAGGAAAATTCAGCCTTTACACAAATTAAATTTGATAGAAAATATAAGCAGAATTAAGTCCATTTTTTGAGATCTTTCTTTGTTTAGATGTTTTTGGAAAATCTATACTTTTATTTCTGAAAAAAATACGAAAAATGTCAAACCTACTCATCCTTTTTGTTGAACCTAGGTACCTACTTCATATTTGTCTGATCAATTTTTCAGTTAGATCACTTTTTATACTACTTAAGCAACGTGATAGGCGTTCTGGCTGCTAGTTGAACACGGTTATTACAGGATCACGCAGGCTGCGCGGGCGCAGGCAAAAAGAGATATTCCCATCGGGAGTTCAGATCCATTACCATTAATGAAGGCTCCAACTAAACCCTAACGGTGGACATTGTCGAGGGTACCTTACCATGTAGCAGGCGCTACCCAGGCTTTCCCACGTATAACGAGACTACCTCCATTACGTGCAACATTTTACATACATTCCCTTCGCTTATTATCAATGTATTAAGTAAATCGTTCCTACTCACTCCGTTCGATTTTTATTTCCATTAATCGCTTTTCGACATTTTCGGCTCGGTCTGAAAATGGCGGCTTTAATACCTTATTTATTGTAATGCTTCGACTTAGTAGATGCAGTTTAATGCGCTTTTACGATGTTTTCGTGAAGAAAGCAGCCCGAGAGTAATTATTTAGCAGTGTTCTGCGGTTTCGTCCGGCGAGCGCGGCTAATGAGGGCCCTGGTAATACGAGTAACTGGTGATTATAAATATGGACGTAGTTCACCGTCTCTTGTTACTGGCCCATCGCACTATGAAACTGTTTGCTTTAATCGTTCGCGTTCAAGAAAGTTTCACGTTGAATCACTTGACGCTTGTTATCTCATTCCGTTTGCTATTGCTCAACCTCGGAGACGAGCACTTGCCATTTAAACTTACCTAATAATTTCTCTCGGCGGGTCGTGCTAGAATTAAACGTTGTTTATTTAATTCTCATTCCAAACATTGGCAGGAAAGCTAGGCCTGTGAATGTCACAGCTTCTTATAGTAAATTCTTATTCGAAAGTGATCCACGGCGCACGAACTCCTTCAGGTAAACTTTAATGAGCACCAGTCTGATTGAATGCTTTGTTGCTAATTAGACGATTTATCGACTGTTAGTTTGTCGTGGCACCTTCAAGTAAGTAGACCAACTTTCTATAAGCGAACAGTTAATTGGAATTAGCTGGCGATCATGCAGATAACTGCTCATAAATTGGATATTGACAAAGGCCAGCATTATTGGTTCCCGGGCTATCAATAACATTGTGGGAGCCTCATTAACGAATTGAAAAGCGCTTCTTCATTATGACGTACTTGATAACTATTGTAGTACACTAATCCGATGCGGGCGATGCGATTGTGCGCGTACGCGGCTTGTGCTGTTGTGTGCAAATAGGGTTGGCAACTTTTATTATCTTAGTAATTTAGTCATTTATTCGAAGTAATTAAAAAAAAAATTAAGATAAACTGTAAAATTGTAAGAAAGCGTTTGATAATGTAATATAATTGATAATGTAATGTAATTGTAATATATATATAATTGTAATTTTGGTCCTACTATTTTATGTTAATACCTAAAATATAGGATGGAATTGCTTTAAATTATTTATTATACATTCAAAATTTTTTGTGACACAAAATAGTTATGTGGGTACCCACAAAACACACTTTATCATTCCTGTAGTTTAATTACCTAATACCTACCAAAGTTGACAACCCTACATTCACGATGTAGGTACGAATACGTACATACAAATTACACGTGTGTGCAGCGAGCACACGTCACTTACTTCCGCCGTAGTTTTCTCACGCTCACACATACATGTCCTGTGTATACGTAATTTGCACTCGAATGTGCCCAATGCGTTCGTATGTGTGCGTTTATCGGAAATTAGTTCTGCTTCGAGCACCAGGACATCGGTTGAAATTGACAACACCATTGACTGTCTCGGTGGGAATCACTGCACATGGGACCGCATTAAATATTCATTCATCGAATACCCACTTCAATTACGACTAAAACAGAAATTACTACAGTGCATTTACACCTTTTGATTTTGCAATTGCAACGTTAATGGTACAGTTTGGTGACGGTACCGTGTTATGTAACCGCAGTTAACGGGAAAATTCTGTTTAAACAAACATTTCCAATTGCCATTTAGGATTCTAAATGGAATCCGACTATTAATTTACAGTGGACAAAGCTGAACGGATCCATGGAGGGGAGAGAAAAATGAAGTTATGAGAAAATTATAAGCATTATAGACCATTCACCTCCACTCTAATTACCGGCTCTTTGCATAATTTCCATACACATTAGCACTGCGAAATGATCTACAAATTGCTCTTGCAGAGAAAAACCACAATAATTACACTTGTAATTAATGCCTTTTTCAACGTCATCTAATGACCTCGGGATATTTTATTTTGTGTTTCATTTTTATTTCTTTAATGCTTCAAGATTTACTTTTTTTACCGATTTCATAAAGGATGAGGCTCTATATTCGACCGGGTTTTTTTTGTAATTTTATGCTGACTGAAGTTATTTGTAAAATAATATTGATCCTCTAGGCAGTTTAGGCAAAAAAACTGTCTGGTGAAACAGCATGGCTTAAGAGCCCATTGGATACTAAAACCGAAACCAAGATGGTTTCCAAAAACTTTTCTTATAGGAATTTTCGATACCTACTCGCAAGTGATTGAGGATTTTAACTTTTCTCTGGGCCAAATAAAGCTAGCCAAATACACAGAACATCTCTTGTTATTTAATTAGTAATCACTATTGAGCAATAAACGGATTCATTTAGTTCCAAAAATTTTCCCAGGAAATGTTGTGGAAAACGTGGAGTGGTCTAACAAAGCGTTTCTTTCATACAAAGTAACTGTCGACTGTACAAATATTGAGATTGTTGTGATTATCAGGCCCTCGTGTAATCTAATTTATCATAAAATTATTTCAAGGGCCACACTCGACCGTTAACTAAGCAAATATCTAATATGGGTGCGGCGAACATGATCATAAAATTTCAAGGTTTTGCTTAAAAATCGAATAAGTTTGTAATAAATTTCAACGTGTTCGATAAACAAATAAATTAGATTATGTAGGTTCAGGAACCGCCCCCACAATGACAGTTGTGGTCAACTAACTGCGTGGTCAACAACTTCAAACCTGCCACATACCTTATCTTCCCAAAAAAACAAAGAAACGTCTATCTTGGATTATTAATGAAAAAAAGTAAAAATTTAATTCACAAATAAGTTCCTACCTTCCTACACTATTATTATTACTATTATTTCAATGTTTTTAGAATTTTTGTTTATCTGTGTGTCTGCGTTTCTTTTTCCCAATTAAGTTTCAAAATGTTTCAAGTTTTAAATCTGTTACTTACAAGAATGTCTACTGCGAATTATACCTAGTAGGCAATATGTAGGTACCCACTGGATTATTCTATCAATATATCGAGTTCCGGTGTAAGGATTGGTTGGGAATTACATTTTGCATTAATTTAAAACATTATCTTTCCCTCATCCGGTTGTTATTCACTCATTACTCAGTGATTAATTGTGCAATCAGAATTAGTCAGATTGTTGACACGAAGTCATACAGTTTTAATTTTTGTTAACGAAAAAATACGTGCTTAGGAAAATATAGTACCTACTGATGTAAGTCTTATTAATGTATGTATTGATGTACCTTACTTTATCTACCTAGTAAAATCACTTAGTGAAATTCTCGATCTAAAATTGCTTAAGACTTAGATCAACAGAAATTCTAATCTTATTATTCATAAATCATCTGACAGGTTTTTTATTATTTTGATCGATAAACCTATCTACTAGAGGAAAAATAATTTAGCACATACTAAAATATAGTACCTA
>DWBW01000178.1:0-12078 GCA_018231125.1 Spialia spio | reverse complement strand
AAACGATGACATGATGGATTTCAAAAATGAGTCTTATGAGGTGCGTAGTCAACTAGACTGTAGACTACCCACACTATCTTTTTCCATGGATCTATCGTAAGGATATTTTATCCACGATCTGTGCTGTCATACAAATACCCATAAAAATCTAAGCCATAAAAGTTAAAAAAAAAAATGCATCAGCTTATAGATATTTATTAATTTCGTTAATTGTTTGCAGACAAACCAGTGCCCAATTGAGAAACTAATTAACGAATATCTATAGGTAAGTAGACTAAGTAGGTAGATATATCTAAATTCATCTACTTTTTGTATTTTGTAGAAAGATGAAAATAACGCTACAAATTACTTATTATTTGACATCAGTTAAATTAGTAGACGCAAATATAATGCTTACCTACTTTTTCTTTCAGATAGTTCAACGATCAAATGAAAATACATTTATCATAACAACTATCATAAATATACTTAACAAGGATCAATGCAGGTAATTTATATATTATTTAGACATCAAATGCTTCGGGGTAAAGTCCTGCTTACACTACAATATGCTCAAACACTTCAATGATTGAGCAATCTCAATATTTAGCATAAACGGTCAATTATATTACGCAATTTAATATTACGACATATTGCATATTGCACATGGCCAGGGGATGCAAGTTTTTTTTTAAATATCAATATATCGATACCGATATATTATTTTGTCGAACTATAATATCGGTATCAGATCGGTATCTAGACGGTATCAGATATTTTATCTATGTTTACTCTGTTTTTAAAACTATTCAATGAAGTTGTATTTTAAATTAGTTATATAGATTGTTTACTGTCTACGTGTTTTTATGCCTTACTTATGAACTACAAAACGTTTGAGTATAATTATATATAGTTTTTATAGAAGAACAGATTGTCACACAAATAAACTCAGATAATAATCTAAATCAGTTGCACCTTACAAAAATTCTTTAGACAGTGCTGCAGCTAACAGCATTATACAGGTAATTAGGTATTTCAATTAAAGTCGGTTCTTCGATGTTTCCTTACGACATATTGAGTTTTTCGATATCGATATCTGCTTATCGTCGATATCGATAAATATCGGTCTTCCCATATATCGTTGCATCCCTACTTAAGGCATGTGAGAGTTGGACAATAATAATAGATATAAGGTTTGTATAATCAGTTGTATGTGTATTTTTTTGTTTCAGGTCTGCACACGTATTTAAGTTTATTAAATTATAAGAAATAAATGAATTAAACTTAAACATAATAGGGCCTTGGTTGCTTTTTACTGAAATTATTTTTAACAATGAAATCAATTTTAATTTAGTTCCAAAATTTATGTATCATAATGTAAAACTAGCCACTATCTAGTTTAATTTTATTTATTTAGATGACATTGTTATAAATTACATAGGCTTCTTTCCATGTGCAATACAAAATAAAATATTCTATTTAAAGATGTTTCTTTTTCATACTATGTAGGATCTTTTCTTACCCTTATATTGCGAGGAAATAAAATTACCGATAAAAAATTTAACGGAGTATTTAATATTTTTCACCAAATTTTTAGTCTTCTAGAACAAATAAACAAAATCAAACTTTTTTTTCTGTGTCAGAAAATAAATAGAATCCAAGTAGAATTACTCTCAACTGTTATACAAAATTACAATTGTCTTAGAGTACGTATCTTACAAATATATTTCGAATGCAACAATGTGAAAACAAAATTATGACTAAAATGTTACAATAGAATGACTTTAACAAAATCAAAATCCGGAATGTTACTGTTCAATACAACATGTTAAACAAAACTGTTCAAGAAGACTAATCTTAAATCTAAAACCTTTTTGTTGGATATTGTCAACATCATTGTTAAAAAATATATTATATTTTTGTTTTTTTTTTTTTTTTGTTAAAAGTTGGCATTTACTTTTAGCTTCTTCGTACCCGAGTGGTAAACGATATCGTATCGTAAAGCGGACGAGAGCTATACTCGCGTACATCTTCAAGCAAGTCTGCATGGATTCGATGCAGCACATTTTTACTTACGTCGTTTACGATTCGTGTGCAAAATAGCTTACAATATCAGCATAACACAATACAATATGTACACCTCAATACACCACAATAATCTTTCCACTTCACTTTTAACAATTTTTAAAAATCAAAGAGACTGATGAAAATATCCAGTAAAAGATTATCTTACAGACAAAAACATTATCACTGAAGTGCTTATAAAATACGACAGATACCAACTCCAGCAAGCATTGATTTTATTAAAATTGCATTGCCCGCTTATTGCTTTGGTTTTTAATTAAAAAAAAAACTAAAACATTTATTTCTTTGTTAAATTGCTGGAATACATCTGTCTTCAACCTATTATTTAAGGACTCCTGAAGCAATCAGCCCTTAATATTTTAAAATCTTGTTAGGAGGAAATCTTGGGAGGTTTCTAAGCTTTAAAATAAAATATGTATTAAGAAAAGATCAATGTTTAAATAAGAAACAAACTTTTCAGGATCTATATTGATTTGCAGAAAAATTGCAAACTTTTTTACTATTTTCACTGTAAAACACAGCAATATTAAAAAAATTCAACTTCATGACTTCCTCCTCATAAATTATAAATTTCTGTCAGATGATTGTTTCAGGGAATTTTAAGATCTAACCCTACACATTGACTCCATTTATTTTGAGCTTCTTAACCCGTCTAGTAGTGCCCTCTCCATCTGAGCTGTCAGTGTCATGTGAACTGCCTTCTGATTTGATTCCAAGACCCAGTTCATGGGCGTCCATGTAGTTACCAGTAGCTCGGGCCTTCTCTAATGCACGTACTGTAAAAAAAGTAAAATAATTTTCACTCACTTTTTTCGTAAATTTACATCCCATAAATTTAATTGTGAAAAATCTGTATAGTCATGCATAGGCACTATTATAGTAAAATTTTATACAATACTTATAAAAAAACTTTCCATTGCATTTCACTTGTTTCTGATCAATCTAAAGGGATCTAATCAATATTTCTTTTATCTTCTATCTGGTATCATAAAGCAAAAAACCATGAGAACATGACTTATCATGTATCAGAAAAGAAACTTAGAACTACTGAAATGTTACAAAATAAATTATTATTTTAGGTTTTATCTCTTACTTTGGGTTTCTAGCAAACTATTTTGTCTCTTTAAATCATCGATGTCCTGCATATGTGAATTGTTTTTTCTCCTCATGAACTGAATATATTCTGCTGCCTTTTTCAAAATCTGTGCACGACTTGCCTGGAAAAAGAAAAAACAACTCATTCATTTAAGGTTACAGTACTATCATTGCAACTTTTACTTTAACAGTTTCACCTCTGAAAACACACATGCTGTGTTATGTTGTGTGCAATGCCTGTATGGCTCCCACACAACAAGTGTGTTTTACACCTAAATGCCTATGAGTTTCCTACGCAGGTGCTACCAGCATAGCCAGATGCACAGCGGGCTTGCGCATACAATTTGGCACCCCAGTGAAAGTCAATTAAAATTATGCACCGTTATATATTCTCAGGTCAATGCAGACAGAGCAGCGGAATGGATTTTTAAGGCACACAAAAATCAACTAATTATTAAAATAAACTGCATACTGCATACATACTTAAAATTGACAAAAAAATGCTTGTGTTTCCTTGGATACTCAGGAAGCACTTAAACTGCTTGTTTTGTTTATAGCTTGCTACTCGTAAACAAGTAATTAATTTAAAAGAATTAAGGATATACATACCACTTTTTCACCCTGTAAGGCGGGTACAGAGTCCCTCAATGAAGTAAAGCTGTCTTTTATATGGTCTCTCCGTTTTCGTTCTAATGCATTATGGTGTGCTCGTTTCTCAGCCTGTAAAGTTAAAATTCGTTTATTTGACATAAATAAAAAATGTATGGTAATTTTCAGTACATTTCCGAAATAAAAATATAAACTTAGGGTTTGGAATTCTTGCAATGCAAAATTCTGGCATTTTACTGATTTTACATAGATAACGTTTTTATTATCGATATTATTATGTTGACCTTGATGAAGTATCAAAATAAGCAATATTGTAATATTATGACAATGGAATCTGTAAAGGTAGTAACTAGTAATTTCCTATCACAATAATATAAAATAACTTTAAAGGGTGTAGGTTATTAAAGATCTAAATTTAATTATTTTGCAAGTTCACTCCAAACATTCTAATGACTTTTAAGCGAAAAGTTATCAAGATACTGTACCTGTGAATAGTAACCGCTCCCGCCCAAACTGTTTCTTGTGTGATTACGTGAGTCCGAATCGTTTTCCGCCTGAAATAAACACACAAACACACGATGAGAACGCTGTTACAATGTACAAAACAACTCAAAATGGGAAACCAGCCACCTACATCACTCTCGATATCAATGTCACGATCGTCGTCACTCATCATTTTGAACACTATTTTTAAGCTACCACTCACTAATATTAGAAAATAATCATTAGTCACAAAGTAAGTTATTCATCTATACATATAATAAAATCTAAGACTATAATTATATACAAAACGTATTTAATTAAGTTCCAAAGAACTGTAAATTTCGCACAAAAGAAAGAAGTAAAGAACGCGTGACAGACTGACAGCAAAGCATAGATTACAAATTACAATTTACTTGACAGCAGTAGTTCTGTGCTTGGTACTTGACACAGTCTTATAAACATACCTCTGTGGTAATTGAATGGTGTTTGACAGTTCGATTCGTTGAGGGCTCCACGATCTTACCTTATATTTATTACTCTACTTTTTCGTAAGCATTTCTATTTACTCTGTTCTAGTCTATGACTTTAATTAATTCGCGGGAAATAAAAAAAGTGTAGGAAAGGAACTTAAAAATATATTCCAAAATGGATAAAATTTCTGAATGTTTCACTCAAAATCCTGACATTAATGACCCGAAATTTTATAATGATTGCAAAGATAAGATGGAATTTGACTTGGCACGATTGAAGAAGTATGTAACACTAGTGACTGAAATGCGATGTAAGCCAATTACAAAGCGCTGCGCTGCGTTTAAATTTGCTATTAATTTCTTTTATGCCGTGTTCGCAGTCCGCAGTGTTCACACTGCGAATTTGCATGATAACCAAAGATTAATGTGACATTAATTTCATCACCAATTTTTCAAGTTTAAATAATTGACAGTTTTACAATGGATGCATCATGAAACTGTCAATTTACTGAATTTAGACGTGAAATTAATAACAATAAAATATAAAAAAATCTGAAAGTAATTTTTTATAATCGTAACAGCCACCGTAGTAGGAGTAGGTAACAGGTAGTTTTTCTGATGTCCATTTTACACATCCGTATCAGCCGAAAACTGCATTGAAGTGACAAAAATCGCGCAAAATTTTATTCGCAGTGCGTATTTAGACATAGGTAGTTTCGTTCGAGCACGGAATAAGAATAAAATATCGCGGCTTGAAAATTCGCGGTGTGGACACGGTGTTAACGCGTTAATTAACGCGCTAATTCAGGCGTACGCAGATGTTGTCAACATTAGGTATTATGTATGAATTCTGTAAATAAATTTTGCAATTTTTAAACTCAATTAGCGCGCTAAGCAACGTGTGAAGGCAGATGGAGCAGTACGGTTAGTATATCTTAAAAGTTATGCTGGCTCTATACCATACCTACTTTCTATCGGTCACGTAGGGTAATTGCCCCTCCCTGCCCCACTTACTGTGACTATGATGTATTCTTTACTTACATTTATTCGTAATAATATTATACTGCTACTATAATATAGGTACAATACTACTGTACTGTAACTTGTAAGTAAGTGAAATCATTCGTATCGCCCATTCAATCGTAATAATATTATTATTATGGTTGTCTTATTTTTATTCGTTTTGTAGGTAACAAAATGAATTGATGGTTAATATGATCATGTGAAAAAGATACACAGACCATAAGGACACTTCCTGTTAACTTTTTCTCTCAATTCCACGGTAGTGAGTGTCTCATTTGCTTACGATTTCTGTGCTTTTTCTTGTAGTGATAGTAGCTGAGATGGAAATTGAAATAGCTATTTTGTATCATGCCGAACTCTGGTACGACATTAACGAGCTGAAGATACAAGCTGAAGAAAAAATTCAAACAGACGATGTTACACATGCAACCAATTCATAACTTGATGCTTTAAAGCAAGCCCAAAAGAAGCTGATTAACTTCTCTAGTTAACATAACTAAATGCATTAAATATTGAAATTATTTGATTTTTTTATTGCTATCGTCCGAGAAACGTTTCAACCGTAGCTACCTATTTAGATTTTTAAAAATATTTTTTATATTAGGCAGGTATATAGTAAGTAGGTATGTACCTAATATTGATTGTTAGTGTAAAACGTTTATCCATTTGGTAAGTAACTAGGTAGGTATACAGAATTTTATTGTTAGAATTAACTACAATAGAATTTAAAGTTTTCCATTTGATACAAGAACTTAAATACACAATGTATCTGTGTATTTAAGAAACACCGATTGGACACTATCTATTATAAACTCGTTAAAGACCGTAAAAAAAATAACTATAGTTGTGCAATAGTTATCGTATTTCATGGATAACCCTTACACTTTTGAAAGCTACACAAATAACGCAACAGGAAAATGCTTGTGGGCTATTAATTACACTGTGCGACTTGTACTGATAACAGTAATAAACAACAATATAACTAGGTTATAAAGAGCATAATATATAACACTTGTATTTATTGTACATAGTTGGTATACCTACTTTAAATCCAATCAAACTTTCGAAGTAGATAAACGTCCGACTCTTGCGCATAAAACAGATTATTATGTCTTTAATTTCAATGTTGACAATCAGTGTGATTTTATTGTTCCTTATCGTGGGACTAAATGGGAATCTGCATAAGAAGTTAAACACTCCGCCCCACTGCACACATGTCACTAAAAGTAAGTACCTACTTGGGTCATACGTGGGTCATATTTCGGTAAACATAATGCCTTAATTCCACTATTTTTATCTATGTTCTCTTTATTATTTTATAATTTTAGTAAATGTTATGTCACCTCTGATAATTTCTATTTAGATAGTATTTATTTGCCTAAGTAATAGTTGCGTAGGTACTCTATTTTACTGGATCTATTTACTCGATCTGAAACCGATTAATATTATTGTTATCATCAGAATGGATAGTGATTTATATGAGAAGACAAAGTAAAATATCTAAAATTTGAGGAATTCTCTAAATCCGAGTTCTATTCTATACAGGCGAAGTTTCGTAGGTCAGCTAGACCTGCGAAACTTCGTTCAGTATAAAAATAAAGCATTTAATAATTTTCAGGTACTGACTACATATCGAAATTTAAATTAGACTACCCAGTTGCATACCTCCCAGCCGCTGACAGACATTGCTTTTACTTTGTCTAGGCTCCATTGTGATTTTAATTTTAATGATTTTGCATAATGTCTTGTAATGTTTTTACTCTCCTAATAAATTATTTATTTAGCCAACCTTGAGCCTACCTTCCATTTTTTAATTTTACCATTAATTCGTGTAGTTACCTTTAAGTGCTTCTTTGTACACTTAGGAATGCAAATAACTGACCATGTCATTAGAAACATTCAACAACATTGACAAGTGTTCTGGACACTATTTACGGCGCGGAAGACTCCGCTTACTCATTACATCCGATGCGAACTCTTGAAATAGCCGGCCTCGTATGATTCACCTGACTGCTGACCAGATCATATTAAAATGTTAATTGTAGGTACCTAATCTCATAACCCTTTTCCTTTAGATGTATTACATACATAGATATACTGCAAATGATAGCCTTTCCGGACCATTTCGCCGTGTGGGTCGGTAGGTTAGGCCTTCCCTTCTTAAATCTAAAAATTGCGGAAAACGCTCCGCTAAGCATACGAAAGAACGAAAAGAAAAGTTACCCATCCATATATTCATAGTCATAGTAAAAGTAAGTATATCAATCGTTCTAAAAAGAAATATACTCAAAGTTACTTATCTTTCAAAGATCTAAGAATCTTACAAAACCATGTTTGAATAAAATCCGCGGACAAATAAACAAAGCCGGAATCCCAGAATTATAACCTAAACAAATCTCTGTAGGTAGAGATACCTATCGTAAACTCTATCGCTATCATCGTAAACTATCTCTTGTTTTATTGCATCTGCGTTATATTGTAACTATTTCTGATTTCGAAATCCTTTCAAACTTTCAGAACCGTATTTAATATCAATGTAATCGTTTCTTCACTCTTTTAATAACAGTTTATCTACTCCTAACTTAGAACCTTATGAACGCACTAATACTTATACTTACCTCATTATTATAGTAAGTACTTAGTACAATTTCAGAGATATTAGCTTTACATTATTTCCACAGTCCGCTTGTTTCAAAGTATACCTACTCATCATAGACCCTCTACTCTGACAGCCTACTTAAGCAGTTAATATTGAAAAGATCTAAAACAACCTTGGTAATCAGCAATCTAGTGTTTCAGTTTAATCTGGATCTAGGCAAGAGGAATCTTTGCATCAACAGCTCTTCGTCAGTTGTTATCGCGGTCAAGAGTTTCTCTGCCTTTTGTTTGACAAGCCATCGATGGTTACCAAAGCATTTTATGTTGCAAAAATAACAAAAACCAGCGTAAGATACACAGTTAACAATGCTGCCATCCAAAGTAAAAACCTATATAATTATCTTTAGATTTTACTGCCAACTCCAACCAAACAATTTCAAATTTATATTTGCCATTTGAATTAGGTAAGTATATACAAAAGCATCTAATTACATTTAGCTATCTTCATACTCCTCTAAATCTGGCTCATAAAATGGTAGCATTCGTAAATTAGGCCAATACTAAGAGGAATTACCTCAAATGTATGTTGATATTATACGTTTCATTGATGTGTAATGTTGTGTACTGAATGCCGGAAAATACTCGTGGCTAATGTTCTTATGCGTGGTCTATAAATAACCGCCACCCGTACGCATCGGCCAGTCATTTCTGTAGTTGTATTGATCTTGACAGATTTGAAATATAATTGGAGTCAGCGGTTCTCGTCATGAACTGTTAAACGTTACAGAAAGAAGAATACTAAACTGTTGGTTGTAGCGCATATCACTAAATACACATCAGAATTCAGCTCCTACTCAAATTTTATAAAAAAAAGGAAAATTAAATACCTAATTGTCTATGGTTAATAATAATCGATATACAATAAATAGCACAGTAGGTATAGCCTAGATATGAGGGCCGATATTATAATATATCCGATTAAAAGCAGCGGTCATGGGCACTTTCGTAGGGTTTCTTTTGCTTAGTTTCAAATTGTTTGGTTGGAAAGGGCATTATGCCAGAGACACTCTATTTGAGACGACAATTTCTTTTCTCCAAAGTTGAAGTATACAAATACTCGACGAAATCTCTTTTCAAGAAGTCAATTTCTTGAAGAAATGATGAATCAGTACACTGCTCACTCACTTTAAGCCTAAGAATAAGAAGATCATAAACAGATAACGATGCTGGTCATCTCAGAGACTATTAAATAAATCAACCCAGTTTATTTAATGGCTGTTCAAGAAGGGACTCCATTATTCATAGCTATCGACCTATTAACGCCCCATAACGTCCATTTGATGGCTTCGCCAGATGCTTTGTAACAATTAAATTTCAGATCATAAACACTGTAAAATTACTGAACCAGTTTAAATGAACTGAACTCTGATCTGTTTCTATAGAGTTAGTTGCTGGAAGCATAACAATTAGTATACTTGAGAGGTCTTCATTGTGGCTTTTAGCGGTGGCTTGGTGGATGTGATAAATAAGATCGTTAGATTATAAAAATAATGGTCTATTGTTTATGGCCAAGATATTGTTATGAAATTCATCATTGATTTAAAAAAAAGAGATCACTCTTGACTTGTTCTAAGGAAGAAAGAAGAAAACAGATAGTTAAATGTGGGGTTAATTATTCTAAGCTAAATACATAAGTATAAATACTGATAAGCCATGAGAATCTTATCATAATTTCTATATTTAGATACTAGTTTGTACTTAAGAGTCTCTTAAGACCATTGTTAGAAGTACGAATCGATTGATGTAGGTAGATACATCATCGATAAAGAATTAAACACTTAGCACTTATTTATTATATTTGATTTTCGATATAATATGGGTACATATATTGTAAATATTATAAAAATATTTAAATAATTATGATCTGTTGTTTTATGGTGTTAGGTACCTATCTATTAACAATGAAAACCATCTTACCCCTATCAACCTCACTCCAAGCTTCAGGCTCGCCTTCCTGGTGCAGGCCCTGGAGGCACCTCGTGCAAAAGTTGTGTAAACAGCTCAAGATCCGTGGCTCAACCAACTCCCTCTTACATATCCCACACTGCCACTCCTTGACCTTGCACTTCCTGGTCTCACAGGTCCTGGGCGCGGCTGTTAGCTGGCTGGCTGGACGATTGGTCCTCGGCAGCCGCAGCGGGCTGTTGCCAGCGCTGATGGATGTAGGCGGTTCTGACTTGCGACGGTCCTGCTTCTTGCGCGAAAAGCTTCCGAAGATGTACAGAATACGGTCCACTTCCATTTTTGAAATTTTGTTTTTTTTTTTAATTTAGGTATTAATTTATTTGGGCATGAATTTTGATGTTTTTTTTTTAATTTTTTTGTGAGTGTGTTTCTTTTTTGTATTTTTTTTAAATTAAGACTTAACTTAATCTAATTTATTTAAATTTTTAATTGCGTTTTTGACAGAAACACAAGTATGGTAAAGTTCTACCTACTTAGGTCCATGTCTAAACGTTCACTAACTTTTACCGGACTGTTACCTAATTTAATTTCCCCATTTTATCTACATCTACATTATGTCGATCGATATTTCGATCTCCTTTCTGAAATCAGCGTGTACAATTGCGGTGTTATGGTGGGGTGTTTAAAAATAACCGTGCGATCGTACCGGTGGTCTAAGGTCGACTGGGTGCCTTGTTTTACAAAACTGAACATAATGAAAGCTAATGCATCGGAGTTAAATGCGACTTTATTATATAAATAGTTGTTAGCGAAAGGGAGCTTACACACCGACCGGACCGCTTCTCAAAGAGAATACAAAATACTACGTAAGACCGCTTCTACGCTGGCTTATAAGCAGCTAGGTACACTATCTTAATATTATAAATCAAATCTTGATCCTACCTCCAATCAAATCAATAACAATCACACGTGTGTGTCTTTATTTTTAATCTGTGCACCATAGTTTGTCTGTGCACCCACTTTATTGGTAAATTTCCTTTTAGTTTTTTTATTTTTTTTTTATTTTAAGGTTTTTGTACTTTATACGTGTCAAACCCAATAATACCCAACCATAAATATACAAGCCTAACCTACATCCTTTAAATACGGTTGCTTGTAATATTTCTGATATCAAATACTCGTAGGCTTCTCGTAGGTAAATTGATAGATACAGGTCAATTATCAATTTCAGAAGTTATCTTTTTCGGGTGTTTTATTCAGCCAGAATGTGCATCGCCTCCTTAAATGCAAGCAATTGATCTTGAGAGTTATGGCGGGCTTCGATCATCCGATATATACAGCCAGCTTAGTGGATGGTTTAATCCTACACGTGGCTTGCTGAAGGCACGCTGAAAGCATTTTATTACGCGTTGCATGAGTCATCGCCGATTAGCATAATATTCTTGCGACTAGATTACATAATTCTACAGGTAATTAATGAAAACAGTACAAAATAAACTGTCAGTGAGTAAAAATACTCGTCATCATTGAGGTAAAAACAGATAGAGATGTCATATTACTATACTACAAATTACTATACTACTGAAAAAAATGTACCCGCACATGGCGTACACATACATTCAAAGTAAGTGACAGTTGGTCACTTACAGAGATTATTTACCTACACGGCACACAAAGAAGAAAGTGTGGGATCCCACACTTTTTTTGTTCTCAATAATTCCCGGCTAGTATATCTGCCTATATTTAAATAATATAAATAACATTTACCCGT
>DWBW01000177.1:0-12095 GCA_018231125.1 Spialia spio | reverse complement strand
TAGATTAATTGTGATTTTTTAATTACTATTTGCTTCTTGGACAATTGGTACCATGAATGGGCATTCTCCTTTAACTTAATTTAAACATTGCAACGCAGGAACTGCGCAAGTTCGGTCAGGAGTTCAAGCTGGTGTCGAGCGGCGGGCAGGCGGCGCCGCAGCCGCAGCCGCAGCCGCCGCAGCCGCACGCGCCGCAGCCGCACACGCCGCAGCCGCAGCCGCTGCCGCCGCAGCAGAACCCGCATCCGCAGGTGGGTGTGCCTAGTGGTTAGCGAACCTAACTACTACGCCAGAGGTCGTGGGTTCGAGGGGTCGATGGGGCCCAGGACAAATGTTGGTGTGATAAGTATATATTTAGAAGTAATTAGAAGTACTGCAATGCATGTATTAAAGGTTCCCAGTATCCAAATAAGATGCAAAACAGGTTATTCGCCAGTTAAAAGTGACATTTCACATAATTTTACTTAGATGAAATGTCAATTTAATCGACAAATAGCTTACTTGGAACTTTTACTTGATGGGGTTGTGATCAAAAGTTAGCCTAGTAACATATTAATTTAACAAAGCATATGTACAGTCGAATTGAATAACCTCCTTTTTTGAAGTCTTATTCCTTTCGATTTTACGTGTGGCAGCTTTATTTTATTATGGAGCATTCGAATTGCTATTTTTTCGCATAGTGATTACTCGCAATCCACTTACTATTTTTATATATTAACATCTCATGTGGTGCAGTGCTTAACATGTCGATCTGCCATTCAATTGTTCCAGTTCAATCCTGGCTGGGCACTAACATAGTGATTGTCACTTGGGACCTAGTATAATAATTTGTGATTGTTTGCAAACCACAGCAAGTGCCCCCGCCGCCGTCGAGCCCGCCAGTAGTGTCGGCGAACGCTGGCGCCGCGTCCGAGCCGAAGCGCGAGCGCGAACGCGAGCGCGAGCGCAAGCACGAGCACGCGCACGCGCACCCCCACCCCGCGCACCAACACCACCATCAGCATCATCACGCGCACAAGGTGAGCAGATATATCTATACTATTAATATTATAATATTATAAAGAGGAAAGATTTGATTGTTTGCATGTTCGTTTGTGTTGAATAGGCACCTAAACTAATGGACCGATTTGAAAAATTCTTTTACTGTTGGAAAGCTACATTATCTGCGGGTGATATAGGCTATGTAATATGTATGTTAAGTTTCAACTTACGCCAAGCAGCATACACGTCGTTCATGGTGTCCCCCGGGGAGTCGCTCGCCCGCGAGCTCCGGGAATCTCCGCGGCTCTCCATTCTAACCACTTATCCTATGTCCATTGGTATCAAACTTCACTTCACTTGAAATTCGTCCTTCTTTTTAATTAATTTAAGGCCACTGATTTCTTATTTTTGGCATAATGGAGACTCATCACTAATATATTTATATATTATGTGCTTGGCAAGTAGGGTTCATAAGTACTCGTATGTCAGTCGTTTCAATATTTTCATTAATTGTAAATCTTTAGAAAATTGGTTTATTTAAAAAATGTTTGGCATCTTCCCCTAATTGGTCAATGGACCCTATCAATTTTGATTTATTAATTACCTAACATTGTGTCAGAGAAACCGATTTTTAAAAAGCTAACAAACATATTTTCGAGGTTATAGTAATTTAATTTTCGATATGTCTACATAATTACAAGACCGAAATATTGTCTTAGTACCAAAATATAAAATATCTATACCTTAAATCAATATTAAAAGATCATTTCAATCAACTTTATTGGGAAATTTGCAGTCTTGCAATAAAAAACGAACAGGTACATCAGGTACGCTCATCACATCAATAATAAATGGTCTTCTCATACTCTGTATATAGTATAGTTTATGAAACCATTATAAAATCATCAGTGTGTTGGTTCCGCATTGACATAACTCGCTATGTTTATAAATAAATACTGCCTTACATAAATCATTTTACTACTTACGTGTAGTAATTATCGTACTTATGCGAGATTGTAAAAATGTTTTGCAATAGGTACAGAAAAGTCTGTTTATTACTTACTCGTAAGAGTATTTTTAAGCCCTGGGAAGTACCACAACTTTTGTGCCCTCTTGAGGTAAGTTCCTGTGCTTGGGAAGGTGGATGCTGACTACCCCCTAAGGCAAACATCTCAGTCCTTATGAAAAGCAACAAATCCATACAAAAGCGGTGACCGTTATCCTTATTCAACTACGAAATAGGGACATTACGGTGTTTTTCGCCTGTGTCTCACTTTAAACTACACGCATTTAGTAGGCGAATAGAGGTAAGTAATTACTTGCGCGCCTGTCACCAACTTTAGGGATAAGTACGCGTACTTACTTGCGTCTGTCACTCCTATTAAACATCACCAGCTGTGTCTACACCAATTACCTAGTTCCCCCCTTTTGAGAGGAAATCCGTTTTCAGCGGTGGGACAGTTCCTAATAGGTAAGACAAAACCTTAGATATGACTTCAGCGCTTTTATGCCCGTCATCTTAGATACAAGAAAAAAAAAACCTTAAGACTTCAGTGCTCTTATGCACATGTCATCTTAGATACTGGTAGGACTTACCCCGTTCTTTGAGGTGAGGCAGATTTTCATGAACTACTTAAAACATTATTTTAATACCTATAAGAGACAAAATCAACAACAATCTTAGAAAATTTATGTAGTGTAAAAGTAGATACATAAGATTTCTCTGATGTGCATGATATGTATAATATATAAGATGTGACCAATTACATATTCAGTTTTTTCGACATGTTGTGGAATTTGGTGGCTAACGGTTGGCGCTTCGATATTTACATAACTACCGCATTCTCAATATATCGATATTTAATATATAGTATGTGCCTATAAAGTAAAGTATGTGCCTTTAAATTATAAATAATATGTACCTTGGTTTTCTACTAATGAAATTCAGTAGGTACGTGGACTTACACATATACTTTTTGTTGATTCGAGATTCAAGACACCTCTCTTTTTCTTAAAAAATGTCATTTCTGATCGAGAGTTGCGTCTAAATTACTATTTCTCAGAAGAACAAAAAAAACTTTATAAGAAAAGAAACTTATTGAAGTGTTTTTTTCTTTCGTGATCATAAATAACAGCATTGAGTTTACTTATGGCACTATTTCAAGCAGTTAGGGAATAGTAAGCCACTTAGTCTTTGCATATCTGCATATATTGCAGGTTGGCTTGTATCGGTAACTGTACATTAGTTGCCCGTTAGATGCGTCGGAATCTCAGTTTTGAGGGCACCAGCGCCCTTTACTACTAAATGCTGATGAGAAACACAACAAATACCGTTTTACTAACAGAAGCACGGTAACAACTTGTTCTATAATGAAAGTCCATTAATTCTAAGAAGAAATAATGATATTTAACTAAAATTTAAAGTTCCTGCACTTCGCGCTCATACATTGATTATTTTGAAAATGGAAAAAATTAAAATGAATTCATTTATTTGCGCATCTAAGTATGGGTTTGATTAAGAAGAAAAATGGGCAGAACTAAGTATTATGTATCTAAAAAGTTTAGCGTATTTTGCGTACCTAATTTAATATCTAAATCAAAAACCCATTGCTATGCCAGAAAATGTAATATACAGGTGGGAAGCTGTATATATTTAAATAAGGTACATTATGGCAGTAATAATAACAGGTAAGAATAAAAACCATTATACGGAGTACTAAAAAGGATGCAAATAAGCAATTAACGCTGTATTATTTAAATGTATAAAAGCATTTTAGAGCTTTTATTTTTTCCTTCTTTAATTTTATTCCCATTTCGTAATCTGTATATTCCTTCATTCAGTCCATTAATTGACATAAGAGTGTTGATTGTAAATTTTTTAAATATTTTCACTTCAACAAAATTCAATTATAAATTTATAATCATTATGCGTTCCGCGTCTTAACTCGAAATTAAACTCGCTTGTAAAAGCAGATGAAACTTTTGAAAGTGCGCCAATAAAAATTTTTAAGTGGTCAATTATGCGGTCGGTGTGTAGTTTTGTACAGTATAGTATGAGATAATGACCTTATGTAAACATCTGAATTTCGGTAATATGAGGAAACACTATGGAAAGTAAAGATCGAGGCAAATACTTGAAAACACTTGTCTCACCTCTTCTCATTGGCAAGAAATGGTATTCGATAATTAGGTAGGTACTTATGACTATAATAAATATACGAGTGACAAGCTATATCTTAGTTCACTTATATGACCAAATATTTGGATTGTTGCTAAACAAATAATGACTAATGTCGATTTGATGAGATGATGACCAAAATGTATGAAGACAATCTCGTCGTTATAAAATATGAATGATTTATTAGAGAGCTACCTTATGACTCCGACTTTGTTCGTGAACTATAAAGTTGCCAAATCTCATCCAAATCAATTGAGTCGTTAAAGCATGACTGAGTGACATGAGTGACTGAGTTAAAGCATGAGTGACTGAGTGAGTATAAATCCTTTCATCTATCTATCCAAACATTTGCGTGTAAATACGGAAAGATGTTATATCTCATGATGAAAAATGTTTTGCCCTTAGATAATACAATCATAATGAAATAATCAACACAAATTCTAACTCTAGCACACCTAGCTGAAACACAACACTTAGACCCTAAGGGCAAAGAAAATTGTATAAGAAATAAGGTTAACATTGTTAACGACAGTAATACTGCTTATACATAACCACGATAAGTACAAGATGACTTTAAACAAAACAGACTTTCTTCACTCAAACTTTTAACCATCATTCACCTCTTGACATGACACAAAACATCGGAGTAACAATGGCGTAACACCATTTAAGGCAGTTAACACCAACCACAGCCAAAACATTGCACTATGAGCAACAATAGAAAGAGTGGAGTGTAGACAATCCCCAAGAAACCTTAATGATACATAAACAGCTGAGATCAACAATGATAAGTCACGCGAACCAAACAAAAACAGACAAACACCTATCGCACACCATAACCATGAATCAGAGAGAGACGGAACTAAATCTACTCTAGTATAGAGAACAATTCTCACGGGTGAGAAAGTTAAAGTTCGTGGGAGCGGCTGAGGAGAAAATAAAGTTATCTCCTGTAGAAAAAGTGCAGATTGTGATCTTTACGGCTCTTGTAACAGCCGCTAGTGTTGTTCATTCCAAGATTTTTGTTATGTAAGAAGTTTGAAAGTACGAGTCCGAGTGTTATAATATAACAAAGTAATGTAAATAAATGAGCAAATTATGAAAATAATTGACTTCAAATATTATATTATGTAAGTAACCGGTACCACTGGACATTTCTTTTTGTATAAATTCCACAGAAGGGCTACTTTAAGAACCTCATTTCAAAACTTTTTAGATACCTACTTCGTTTACGGAGCTATTAGTAATGGAAGCTTTACATTTCATAAACATAATTAAAATATTGAATGAACAGGTCAATCAATCAATCAATATTTTATTTGTAAAGTAAGGTTTACAGGTAGAAAATTAAATATTGTTTGATTGCGACAAAAAAACAGTAACAGTCTATATAGCACGTTTCGTAATAACTTTCACACCTAGATAACTAATTTATTTACTTTAGATATTGCATTATTAACGGCAATGCTAATTTTATTACATTGCACCGCGAACCAATCGGCAGTAAGTATAACATGGCCGGTAATGCAATAAATCTTACATCACATCCATAAAATGTTATCGATGTAAGAATATTTTTGGCAATCTCTTGCATTTGCTTCTAGTAGAAGAGGTAAGAAAACAGGAAAAAAAAGTAAATGAAATTAAGTAAATTGTAATGAGATTTAGGAACAAATTTGAATAATTGACGAAGGTAATAATGAAGGGTGAAAGCGGATATCTCAAGATAAATATTAAATTACGAAATAATAAATATCATACGCAACGAAGATCGAATTTCGGAATGATATTTTGAAAAAATCGAGATCAGTGGAAGTTTACAAGATAGAAGATGATATCAAATATAGACCTGTAGACACTGTTTATAACTAAGGGTTCAAAAAAGATAGATGATAGGAAAAGATAAGCAATAAAATTTTGATGACATTTCAATTGAACGTTCTGTCGCTTGACGTTTATCCGTCCTTTGTAAGACAATTTGGTCATACACCTGCTATAATTGAACCCAAGAGACTTATTAAAGAGTAATTTCCGGCAAAAATGCTGCTCGTGACATTTTGGTCCTTTTTGGTGCTGTAATAAAATGTCGAGTTACGAAATTCGATCGGCAACCGGTTGGGAATTCGCACCGCCATCGAATAAACTGGTTTCGTGGGACGACACAGGCTTTTATTGAGAAGCTTAGACTGTCAACTCGTGTCCAAATAATTTAGGACCACCAGCTTTAGCAATTGCGAAATCGTTAAATTGCGAAATTTATCGACATGGATTAATTTTATATACGTTTCTTCTTCATTAAGCTCATCAGTTTTCTTCGCTATCGTTATTTTCAGTATTTCTAATTTAGGAAATAAAACTTTCCGATCAAGAAGTTGGGAGTAGTATTTTAAAATTCGTTTACTAAAGAATGAGATTATTATTTAAATTACATCCTAAGTTCTGTGGGAACCAAATTCAGAAATTAAAGTTTTACTTTTTAAATCATTGAAATTTCCAAGGTTATTGAACAGAGTCACACCTAACATCAGAATATTACGTTCTTGTGTGTATCTTTCTATACATTTATTGTCTTTTATTTACTACAGTTCTGACTTAATGAAAATTTATCTTATAACCTAACTCAATAAAAATTTATGATATCTTACTATGTCCCAGATGTAACACATAGGATGAATCCTTTCCATCATACTTGACCGTGACCGGAATGACTCCGGATGTGACGTAAAGTATTTCAATTTCTAATGGCACCATCTAACGTCAGGAATCTGATTAGTATTCCGAACGTGCGATCACGATTGACACAGCATGAATAAATCACGATGTTCGTACAAAAATAGCTGATGGAAAAACAGATAAGCAACAGGTTTTGAATAAAATGACATGAGTTATGTACGCGAGATAATATAAGGTATACCTTTAAATGTATGTATGTTTTAAAACGCACTTAAGTTGGAAGATAATTGGCTTATAGCCTTATTGCTTTGGTAGCTTTGTGGAGCTCTTATGTAGGTTAGACACCTTAAGTTTTACTTTCATTTTTTTGGGCCTAGTTTTGGGGTTATATTGTAAAATTGTGTGTTATTTCTGTAGAACATTTTTTTTGTGGTTCTTCAAACTCCTCCATTACGAGTAGAAGTCTTGACGATAGAAGTTGTTAAAGATTAAGTAGCACGGGCAACCAAAGCAATAAGGACTGATAATTTTTTTAAATCAATAAGGCAAATACTGTTTTTTTATGAAAATAACAGGATAAAGTAGGTTACAGACAACAATGACAATTATCATACCTTATACTACGAGTATAACAATAGGCTCAGAAAGAGATATTCGTTGCAATATGAGAAAATTTTAAATGCGAACTTCCTATTGTTCAAAACGTAAAATACAATGCAAAGTTATCTTTCGCCAGTTTTCCATTCAATGACAGTCTTGTACTCGTAGAAAGAGGTGACCTGATCCAAATAGTACCAGAAGTTCAAAAAGTTTTCTATTATGAAAAAGAGGGCAAACAGTTTACAAATATCGGATGGAAAAATAATAACGGTTCAGAAACCCTGGCCAAGTTAGTTCTTGCTCCGACTTCATTCATCTTGTATGGGAATGACATTGTGATACATAGTATGTCCATTTTTGATACATAGTATGGTATAGTCTAGAAGTTATGATAAAGTAATATCATTCCCATAATATTTCTATTTTCGTGTAGCGCTATCGTAAATTTATGTTGTTCTTTTCGTATTTATTTTATTTCTATAATTTTTTTAATTTAAATTATTCCTTATTTTTCTTAGCTAGAAGTTTATTTGCATTTTACCAACACACACATCGAAAAAGTTCTGACAAATTAAAGTCCGTTTAAAACGGGAAAAAAGAATCATTTACTCAACTGAAAATGTACTAACAAACGTGACGTAGGTTCCTACAGATGCAACATAACAATAAAAAGCAACACGAACACGACCAGACAATACTGATGGTGATGTCACCCGCAACGTGGTAGCTGTGGCGAGATCCACAACATTTGATTTTAATATTTGCCACGGCCCTGAGCCCAGATTAGATAAGAGTTGTTAGAGCCACGGTAATTGAGGTTCCAGCATCACTTATCGTTAGGCCGTGACACGCGATATAAATCGCTATACTTTGTAGAATTGTTTTAAATCTCTTACAACCTCTTTCACTAGTTACACAGTACAAGTCGACAAACAAAACGTTTCCATAATTTAGAACAGTTGCTGGTATATGTAAAGCCTACTGAATTGTGATAATACCTATATTTATCCTATAAATTAGCTAAATATATAGGTTATTTTGCTACAGTAACCATTTCAGAGGGACGATGAAGACGATAACGATATTTAACTCTTATCATTTCATCTCCAGTATTTGAACACAAACAGATGAAAATAGCGAAACTATAAAAGTACTTTTATGCATACGGAACTCTAAAAATGGTAATGATAATGCAATAGAAGTTAATGAATTAGAATGTTGACATGCACTAAATGCATATTAGTGAACTAAATAAGATAGCTGCAGTATAGTTCTCAAATTGATTAGTGAATGTTATTCTAGATTGACTGTTAGAGGTCAAACACTGACGTTAAATAACGCCGATATGATCGATAGTTTTCAGTGATTAAAGCAAAGAGCAGTATTGATTGATGAATCTGATTAAATGCCCGGTTCTTTAATTTATACATCTGAATATTTTAGTAATTGATCTATTTTTAAACGACACTGTTTTTAGAGATCAAACACCTTAAGCAATTGGTTCAAAGTACTGCCACGTAAGATGAATAAAATTATTTATTTATTACCAAAGCCACTCAATAACTTGAGAGATAGTATTCAATCTAGTGACGGCCCTGACGAAACGATTAAAAACAAATTTGGCAACAGTACAAGCAAATGTTCAACTAAAGAAGCTTAAATTAGGAATACGTGATGTATTTGGATAACCTTAGCAAAAATACCCACAGTAGACAAGTAACCTTACATTAGCAGAGTGGACGAAGAATACTAAAATGGTAATAAGGCAAACGATATGCCATTAAAATACGAGCTACTCGTGAATTATCATAGAAAAAACATGCAGTTGCCAAAGACGAGTGCTAATATTTACTGATCACTTCGCATAAAGCCCAAGGTTGGAAAATTATGAAGACTCACTGCTAAGAACAAAGTGGACAGGTAAATAAATTTCTATTGTTTGCAATGGACTCGTTACCAAGTCAGGAGATAATAATTAAGATTAGAAATGAAACTATTAATGAGATGTTACAGAACTATTATAACAGTCATTAAACAGTTTTTTTATTTGTAATACTTTGGATAAAAAATAATAAAACTGTTTTTATTATTATGCTAATAATTATTCTGATAAAGTATTAAACCGATTAAAAATCAACTAAAACAATAACATAATAACAGAAACTAGAAAAAGTTCACGAGAAAGAAAACTTAAAAACTTTGTAGTAAACGTTGTAGTTATTAGCGATATTGATTTTAATCATCGAGACAAAACCATTCTAGAAAATATAGCGATTACTATAAACGTTAAACTGAGACTATTAATAGCATTCAACAGGTATCATTCAGATCGCAAGGCAAAATGTCAGCTTTCGAAGAATTTGTTTCAGTTCAGCATTCAATCACGGTAACAAGTCACGACCGCCATTAGCATGTAGGAAACGGATTTATTGAAGTCTTGTTCTGGCTGGAATTTTCATTATCTAACGGTATTACACGTGGGTAGCCCATTAGAGCTATTGCAAGTGGAAAGTTGCATCTAAAAATAGATTTTGTACAAAGGTTTAATTTCAAGTGCATTTTAAGTATAGATACTTATCAAACATTACTTATGAATGTTATGATTGATCTAATATCTACTTTGAAGTGATTCTAGTAGGTATTTTGATAGATTCTTTAATTGTTGCTTAAACGGGACAAATAACAAATTTAAGGAAAGAAAAACATAAACTTGTATCCGTAAATATCAATTAGATAAACCTATCAACAAATGACAAAGATTTGTTAAGGTCACCAAACACGATAATTGCTTAATTGAAAACACGCGTGAGGTTGAATTTGATTTTAGAAGACACGCAACAACCATAAAAGACAATGACGGGAGCCATCATGACTCTATCGCGTGTGGGCTTTTGACGAAAACACTACATCATTCCCTGATTGTCCAGGCTTCGAAGGTGGGGCTTTATATCATGCTATTTTTAGAAACAGAACACAAAAAGCAAGGTGTGGTACAGACTGCTGACCAAATGGCGTTCATCTAACCATTCTCAGATTACATCGGTACGCCCACAGCGATAACAACGCGGCGATGGTAGATATTGGCAATATTGTTGATTGCTTTGGGAACAATGACGATAAATTAAACAAGATTGCTGAACGTACGACGTTACTTTCATTTTTGTCATGTTTCTTTATTATCGCGCTAATTATCTGAAAGTTCGAAGACAGCGATTACTTTTGTAATGTAGCGAATAAAGAATCCAATAACCGAAAATGAAGTTATTATGCCATAGTAAAACACATAAAAGCCTTATATTCACCGTCAGTTGATGAGGTAGGAAAATAATGCATTTTGAAACCTGCAACATTGTGAACCTAATTTGATTAGTTGCCATGTTTATGTGTTAACATAAACAAACATCTTATTAACAAACCTAATGCACGTTAATGAAAACAGAGTACCTATTGATCATTTAACATTATTTAAATTATTCAATATAGTCAATCACTCTACATAAATGTATTTAAGTATCACTCCATCGATTTGTTCGGAAATTCCCGGTTATAGACGAGTAAGTCGAGAGCGAAAGAAGTAACTTTATAAATGATCCACGATTTTTGATCAAACCAGTAATTTATTTATCCATAAATCTTATTGACCTTTCGATTTAATTCATTTCAAGGTAAAGAAAACAAGATCCACGTGAAATTGGGGTCTTGCAAATTGCAATCGGTTGCTCTGACAACGATCGTTTACCACGCCGAAAACAATTCACACGCATGATTTCACCGTTTGACACTCCATCACAGATTTTAGCACCGTTCATAGGAAAAACACTTCAAATATGTTTCAATTCCAGAAGTCTAGCTCAGGTGTAAAACCGGCGGACTGAGCAGCACTAACTGAATTATCAATTGAGGGCGAACAGCTGATTAAATATTACAGCGATACGGTTCCAAACGAAGTGAGAATCACGAAAGCGACTCTAACAACTAGAGCCCAAAGTTAACAGTGGTGGAGAGGATCTTCATGGAACTGTATGGCAGTAAAGACAGGTTGTTAGGCATGCGTAGTGCGTGCAAGGGTTTGGAGACAATAGAGCTTCTAACCTAAAATACACCTTGTCCAAAGCAGATAAGATTGAAATTAGTTTACAGATGTTCTGCACATGCGCGATGAAGACCCGGCAGTGAATATTTGGAATTCTTATGGACGTAAACAGAGAAATAAACACTTGAGTAAACGTTAGACCACAAAACAATTGATGTTAACACGTAGCTTAGACATACAGACGTAATATGTCGCAGAAATAGTACGGTTGGAAGAAGCTATTTGTTCTTAGAACAGGACACGAAGATTATAGTTTATGCTTCCAATGCGTTGCATGTAACAATATCATGCAATATTGATTTTGTCTAGGATGTGGTTTATTGCTTGCAGTCACAGCCAAGGCACTTAAACATATGCATACCTACATACATACATAGCGTATACATCAGCATTACATTTTATGTTATAAAGTCACGTCAGGTATTTTTAGTTTATGCTGACACAAAGCAACAGGTCGTTAATTATAATTTAGCTTGAGGTAGGTTGGTTTGCGGTTAAACCACGCTAAAATTGTGAACATATTAATTGTTATTTAAATTATTTTGAAAATTGAAGTAAAAGGTCTTACTT
>DWBW01000176.1:0-12098 GCA_018231125.1 Spialia spio | reverse complement strand
GTTTGACTATGCACTAGGCATTGATTTTGTCATTTGCCATGGCCATAAAAATTAGGTGTACATACTTCTCATATTTCCAAGCAGTTATAAGAGGTATATAAGCTGTCGTAGGTAAGTACATAAAAGGCAAGAGCTTTCAACAACGCACGGAATTTCTTAATACATTTTCATTTCGAAACTGCATTCTCACGTTTGCCGTTTGGTCCGGTCAGTACACTGCAAAGGGCATACGCACGCCTGCTACGTGCTGTCGAAGCAAATGCTTGAGAAATTTATGAAGTTCCTACAGAACTTTGCCCATTGACATCGGCTTTTAGGAATTTTGTAGGGGTGCAGAAAAGAGAGCAAGGTTGTACGTCATTTCACATTTTAAGAACTCCTTTTAAAATTGAAAATGCTAATTTCTCAAGAACTTATTCATATAAAAATAAGTTTCTTAATATTATTATTATTGCTTTAGGAACCGTTATTCTATCTAATCTAATCATTTTTTGACATTATTTAAGTTATGTTGTGTGTATCGAGACTCCAGATTTGAAATTAAAAATTTATGTAACTCTGTTTAAGAATTGAGTGCTCATTTTCATCCATTAGATTTGTTTACCGATGTACATATTGGACGAGCAAACATCGTGTGGAATGTATTCGTGCAAAAATTCGTTGCGTCATCTCATTTATTAGTTTGTCTACTTTCTTTTCCAAACGTCTGTGTGTTTATCTTTGTTGGTAGTCTGTTTAATAAATTATTTAAATGCGTATTTGTGTGTTTAATAAATTGTTTAAACATGTATCTATTAGCAACTTATTGTGTGTAAGTTGAACGAACTTACGAGTAGCGGTTGATACGCTTGAAGGAAAACAAATGTTTACATAATTAAACGATGCTATTATAAATTCAGTTGGAGTTTTTTTATAAAAATACAGGATACTTACAGTAGAATAGTTAATATATTGTTTGACACATCCGCTCTGACTTTTTAATGTAATAGTTTTTTATTTACCTCGTGGTATTATAAAGTTTTGAACTTTGCTGTTGATATTTCAAATTCAAACTTGCTTCGATTCATTGTACCTATATATTAAGAATGACAGTTTGACAGTTTCCAAGATGTCCACAAAAACGAGAAAACGTTAAGTAACTGATGTGGGCCACTATAAAATAAAAATCACGGGACCGCGTCTACCTGAGAAGAACGCCTACAAACAATGTTAGCGAAATTCAATCTCGCAAAATAGAAAACATTTTTACGGTCAATGAATATGAAAATGTGGATATGGGGTGATGTTACTGCGGGGTTTACGACTATGTTGTCTTAACACTAAACTTTAGTGTTCCCCGCCCCTTTGATGCTTGTCTCGCGCCGGTAAAAGATTCTTTGTTGGAACTTATTTGAATGCAAACATGTCTCTATTTGAAATGATGCGATTGAACAGTTAGGTAGGTACGTGAAACTTTTATGTATTCTTCTGTGTCTTATCTGTTCAAAATAAACGTATCAAGTGGCAGTGAATTGCAAGATAAGACTGTTTAAAATGATATCCCAAATAAGATAGTTATTTAATGCAATCCTATTAAATTAATTAAATGTAGATAGATACGAGTACATTGTGAAGAAAATGTTTTTCTGCCTTCTTAAACATATGTATTACGACCAAATTTACAAACGTGATTACAATATTGTAACAATGTTAAAAAATATACCTACGGTCCAAGCTCACAAGCTTTAACTTTACTTAAAATACGGTAGGTATGGGATAAGATAAGTTAAATGTAGCATAAATACTGAAAACTATGTGATTAGTAGTTACCAATATGACCCAAGGGATAACCCAAAATCAGGTAGGGCTTAGCAAAGATTAGCGGTTACCTATCATGCCACAACAGACCACGCCGTGCCGACCTACCTACGTCGAAATCTAAACTAAGTTTTTGACAGGAAAGCGTTGTATCTGGCGGCTTGCGATGGCATATTATGTTAAATTATTATTCAATATTTAAATTAATCCAAAGATAAAAGTTATTTTACTAGGTGTCCCTCTGGATTTAATTTTTAATAAGTTGTCCTACGTATTTGCTATCCAAAAATGTATGAAATTCACGGGAACAAAAAATGTCAGCAAGTAATGAGTAATCGGTCTAGTAAAACATGTCAAAGCGTGTAGCTTGGCTTTCTTTTCTAAAATAACCTTATTTATTTTATTAACACCAAATATATTTTATAAAAAATATCGCTGTTGCGTCGTTAACGCAGAAACTAACCCTGAAAAACAATTTTCCCCCACAAGTAACTTCGTATTCGAAAAATTGTTTACGGAATTTACCGGCAGCGAACAAATCCCCATTTAATGCAGTAATCCCGCCAATGTCAGGAATCCCCAAATTTCCGATATAAGGAAATTCTTCAGCTGATGTTTTATAGCGAACCCTATAAGCTACAATTCACCTAGGCTATTGAAATTCCTACATGATATGGAGGTTCCCTATATGTAACGGGGAATGTCATATCCATATATTCATAACTAGACTATGCTATAATTTTGTTATACAATGTAGACATAGAAGAACGTAGACATATGCAACAAGAACACTATAATAATATACTCTTGTTACAATAACCTTATTTTAGTACCTATACCAAAACATAACTTTCTTTTGCAATAACATTGGTAGGCTATTAAGCTCATAAATAATATTATCCTATTACATTGTTCAAACAATAATTCTTTTTTTACAATTTGTCAATATTTGTAACACCCAAAGATTTGTATGTAAAACAAGCACATCACAAACTTATCTAAATTGTCGAGTTATCTCGTAGCGTGAGGATTCAGCTCAAAAGCCAATAAAGTTGAATTAGTTCCACCAACAGGTCTAACTCTTGCTAAGTCGTAATGTTCATCGCATTATTGACTTTCGATTTCAAATGAACAGATATAGACATTGTATTTTACAATAGCGAGGAAGGATGACATTGTCTGCTCGGCAATTAACAGACCGATAGTCCATATTACGTTTCGGAGATGTTCAATCCAAGTATTAGGCGCTATTGTTGTGAGGGTTCTTTCAGGGAAAATTTTAAATCGATTCCTGCGCGCTTTCTTTGCTGGGAATCCAATCCCCTCTCACAATGCGCCCGCTTACAATAGCCGATGTACACTCGCGTGCATAAATATGATAAAGTATCATGGAGGCCATGTTATACAAATAGGCAGTAAATATGTGTGAGTAGGCAAATACCTATGTATTTATGTATATAGCAAAACGCGTTCCTAGCAAATATATTTATTGTTTAATACCATAATGTTGTTCTTTTAAAATTGTTAATTGCTTTTGACCTACAGGTAGTACCTACGCTATGGATTTTCCAATGAAATCAAAAGATATACTTTTATCCACAGCCCTCTTAACAAAAATAAAAAAATATTACTCTGCATCTTACACAAGTGTAACAATATTTGTCGTGACCTGGCCATTCCTTAAATTTTGCTAAACAAATTTTTTTCAGCCTTATATCAAAATTTTTAATATAAAAAAATTTAATCAAGAACCTTCAAGCAATTACGTGGGCGACTGTAACGGCACGATGACAAGAATCACGACAACGCTCAGTGCCTCTTACTCGGAAAGGATTATGGTATTTACGTACCCCACCGCCACGTACCTATGATATGTGGTTATATCAAATTTATTGTCAGGTACTACAAATTTGTTCTCTACCCGCGAGAAGTTTAATTCAATTGGTCGGTACATTTCTATAGAACGATATTCAACTTAATTAACTTTTTTATTACAGCCAAAATGCTTTATTTGCTGCTTAAAGAGACAAAGGGTTGTAGCACAATCTTTCAGTAGGTAAGTCCGAACTGCCAAAGTAAGCTGTTCGTAGGTCACACCTTCGTATGATCGTATAGTCAACACTTTCTGTATGTAAAATGTCACTTTAACGGGCTAATAATCTATACACGACTCTACTTGAAGATTGTGCTACATATCCTAACAGGAAAGAAGGATTACAACAACATATAAGTGTTAACATTTTTTTTGGAAATCGACTGTAGGCAGGCACGTCAAAGCGGCAATCGTTTCAAGATCCGATATTGTTCAAAACTGTTAATTACTTTAATGTATTTGTTTATCACAATTCGTCACAGTTGTCGCGTTTCCATCAAAAGACTTAACAAGGGTAAATATTTTAAATTGATATAGCCGTTCGTCACGGCTCATTTCCAAGCGGCCCGAGGCATTTTGCCCTTAATGACGTTACAAGCAGTAGAAAACGCTTATACCTCAGTAACGCCTTTGTATAGAAAATGTTATCTCAGGAATAATGCCAACATCGTCCAATTATATAAAATGTACAAAGTAGTGATTGGCCGCTAACGGTAATTGACTGTAAAATCTTGTTAGTTATTGTTTATTGTGTGACGAAATATATTTTAAAAAATTACATATTTTTAAAAGTTTTTCGCGACTTGTAAACGACCATGCAGGTCAACTCGATTTTAGCACATTAAAAGTTGACCGGTTCTACGGTTCAACCTGATCTCAGTGGTACTTGTTTTTAAAATAGATCTATGTTGAGTTATTACAACATTGTTGAACAAAATTTGCGAGATACTGCGATGCGAGACAAAATTTTAAGAGTAACCTTTCATCCTGACATGAACACTCACAACGTATGTATAAGTCAATCTTAACCTTTTTTCCGCTAATGTAATTGCAAAGTGCTGTGTTATATTTTTTTAACGTTGCCGAAAACTACATAAATCCTTAAGACGGCATTGGGACAAAGACGCTTAAGTTACGAGTAAAAACCGCCTTGTATAACCCTTTCAGCTATCAAGGAAGAGGAATCTTTATTCGTTAATAAAACAGTCTTCCCTTGGTTCGATTCATTCTGTATTTTTCCTTCGCTTTCCTTAAATGTAGGCAGTAACATTTTGTAACTTTATTGATGATTTTTGTTTTAAAATAAAATAATATGAAATTACTACTTTTTTTGAAACGGTTTTATTTTATTGTGTTGTGTGTGTTAGTGTTGTGAAAACCTATATGATTTTTCGT
Organism: Spialia spio; assembly: GCA_018231125.1. Lineage (NCBI taxonomy): Eukaryota > Metazoa > Arthropoda > Insecta > Lepidoptera > Hesperiidae > Spialia > Spialia spio. The sequence goes on along the minus strand of DWBW01000176.1, from coordinate 7,033 downwards.
TCGAATCATTCTATGGCAATGGTAGGTCTTATATATATACATACGTGCAACTCAAAGTACCTGATTATATTGTATCTTAGGCTTCAAATAATCAGTAAAATATATTCAAAGTTTCTACCGCGTAAATTCACATAATCTCTCTCCAAAAAAAATCGCGATAAAAATAAAAATCATAGTTTCAGTCCTAGATCCACGATCAGCATACTTAAAAAATCCTTGTCTTCGCAGCTAAAATGTATGGAGTTGGATCGGAGAGAAGAGTTCACTTGGGGAGAATGAAGCCGTAACTGTGTCGTGGAAGTAGGGAAGTGCTAGATGATTCGGTAAATCCAGTAGTATATTATGTTATTTTTGTTCTAGTATACAAGCTTAGAAACTTAGATTTTTTTATTATTAAAGTGAAAGAGAATTTAAAAGTCCAAATGGCGTAGAACATCCTCATTAGGTAGTTGACTACCGACATAAGTTCATGCATGCTTAAGACCTACAAACATCCCAATTCAGCTGTCACTTCTACATTTGTATTGTATTGTATTATATTGTATTGTATGTATTACATTGTATTGTATTCTAGTGAAAATTTCGATATTGCCTCATGACAAAAGTGAATCGTTTTATAAATAACTAAATAAAAGGTCTTGTTGTGAGAGATTTTACTCACTTTATATTTATTAATCTTCTTATACATAATTACACACTGTGCTTAGTAGAACAAAAAATCAAAAATCCTTATGACAGAACAAAAGACAATTTAATAAAAAAATTTGGTGTCAATTTGCAAATGCAGTACCGCAGCATAGTTTGGGTGAGTTACGTAAAATTCAGTAGGTACTTACAATTCCCATAACTCACTCACTTCCTGTTCAGTACAGTATTTTAAAAATCGGTCTCCGTTATAAATTGCTCGCGTTAATATTATCATGTTTGTTTGTGTTGAATTGAAAATATGTTTCCAATTTGTTTGTCATACATGAAACGGCACAAAGTATTCAGTATATTTAGTAAAATAAAATCAATTCCGTATATTTTTACTGAAAATAACAACGTAATTGGTATTTTGTAAAACAAAATTCCAGAAAACGTTAGCATTGGTTTGCTATGTTAATTATTGCATTCAATTAATACGATTTACAAAATTGTTATATGATATCAGATCCCGAATATTTTAAATTCGAACGCTTGTTGAAAATTAGAGTAAGTTGCTATAATATTTTAGGTTTTTTAAAAGTATTTATTACGTGAGTTTATAAAATAAAACGATTATAGGCAGAAAATGAGACAAATCTTCTTACACGTGAAAGGTATTTATTTTTTATATTTATTTTTTTAATAACTTTGTATTACTTAAAATGAAACAAAAATAACAGCCACATTAAACTGAAAAATAAACCAATAATGACAGCAACGTATCAATATTATACTTTTATTCACTGGCATTTCCAGTAACATTGTTATCAGCCCTGAAGTTGTTACAAATCAAACCTTAAAAACTTTCCCGAAGATTCCCGATAAAACGCTGGAGTCGAATAACTTTCCGCCAGTGCTTATTTGTACTTAATTTGTATGGGAATGGAGGGTTTCTTTGTGGACTCTTTGTCTCAGCGAGTACTCGCTGGCTTGCTGCGTTTTGCGACTGTAAAAATCTTTTGTTTTACGACTTTTTAAAACAGATTTGTCCATTGTTTCAGTGCTACGGTGTCGTATTTTTTTTATTTATGTCTCTCTAAGTTGAACTCTTCAGCTTACTATTACTCTCTTTTAAAAGAAGACGTCACTAGTTTTTTAAAATTTTTGTTGCTATCATTTAAAACTATGAAGCGTTTACGTTGTTTTGAAACGGTGACACTACTTCTTTGAATATTTATAGGTGTATAGGAGCTGCATCAATTTTTCTCTCTTCTACAAAATATTCCACACAATGTACCGTATCATCGTTCATTCGAATGAAAACTCTTTTAACGTCACGTCGTAGATTACTTACTGGAACATGAGCGCGCAACAGATAGTTCGTTCAACAAAAGACTTGGAACACATTTACAACAGGTAGGCTGGCGGGCGGCCAACGTTGCAAGCGCTACGACTGCTACGGCCCTCGTCAGGCCTACGACGTTTAGGCGACGTGCTCGTAGAGTTTACGTAGCATTTTACGTAGCACTGTGTTTTGATACGTCTACGCTTAGCCGTAAATCTTGAAGAGATTTTTAACAAGAAGCTAATTAAGCTAATATTTTGGGTCGTATAATTGATTACTTACTATTTTTTCGAAGTCAATGTACGTAGAAGCACGTTCAAAGAAACTTCTGGAATACGTTCACAAACTACAAAAGCTTAAGTAACCTCCAAAAGTTTATACTTTGACATAATGGATTTATGAGTTTAAGTAGTTTTGTTTTTCTTTGTAGTGTCAATCAAAATTACGAAGTAAATTCGCCGATAATATCGCAACGACGCGCGGACATTAAACAAGTCATGAATAAGCAATAGGAAAAAATACTTTATTTAAACCTCGAGAAAGGCCACAACTTTAACTACTTTAGCGTAAAAACAAGAAAAGCGGCTTACATTCTTTTATTTTAACAATCAAGAAAAGTGTTTTTATTCACGAGACATTGTAAGTCTTGAAAATTTAATAATAGAATTTGTAAGGCGATCGAAAGCAATTTGCTTAATGTGCTTACAATAATTTTGAGAGTTTAGCAACTGTAAACTGTTGGTTTAAAATAGATTTTTTGACGTTATCCATTTTGGTTCGTGAATCATACTGCATTGAAAACAATATGTCGACTAGCTTCTATTACCTGTTATGTTGAGCGATAAAATACAAGTCATTGAAAATTGTAAGTTTACTTAGTGAAATACAAAGTATAAGCTTATCAATCGTTTTAGCTTATGTGGTGTAGGTACATTGAGGTAAAAACAGGTAGAGATGTCATGCTCTTACATTACTACTGAAAAAATGTGCCTACACAAGTGTATGACAAGTGACAGTTGGAAACTTACGAGTAGTTACTGGGCACACAAAAGGAAAAGTGTTCCCACACGTTTTTTTTACCTCGGTGGTGGTGTACAAATTGAGAACATATTTATCTGCGGCCTCTTAATACAAGTGTGTTAATATCAAGTGCCGTTAGTGCAACAAAAACTCAAGGAACTCATAAAAACATTACCCGCGTAGACTCAAAGTTAGCAGCTTACCCGAACGAAACGAATCACCTATTTTCATTACATTACGTCCCGCCGACGCTGTCGGGGTTAAGCGGCCGTATCATTCCACAGTTTACAAATTTTATTACGCATCTCGTCTTGCGTTCTGCTTAACGGGCGACTCGGATTTTGTAGACTGACTTGCCAGATATGAGTTAGACGCTGTACGTACTCGTCTGTCTTGTTCTTGTTAAGATGAGGAGAAATTGGTTATGTGAATTGTACCTACTAATAGTTGTAAGTTTTATCTAAGTTTACTTTATATCAAAATAGCTAGAGAAGGTGAATAATTTCAATATAACAAGCTTCATTTCATTGAGTTGTCTGTCTTTTTATTATTAAGTATAATCTAAGTCCAATTTTCACTAAGTAGGTATCAATTACTACTAATAATTTCACCAAATATTTCTATTTACGAGTCACACATAACTCACATAATATTAAAAAATAAAAGAAAGTAAATAGAAGTGCCCGAAAAGATTAAGATTCAATATTTCGAGTACGATACACGAATGTGTGCGCATCACCCATGTACACACCAACCAATATACCTTCGTAAATACTCTTTCGTATAAAACACTCAAAAAAACCGGGTAGATCGTCTTAATTCTCCCCTCGCATGCTTGACGGATTAGCAGGAAATATAAATTTCGAAGATGTCTTCCACTCATCGAATAAATTATGAACGGGGCCCACATTCGCCGAATCTCAGGAATTTAATCGGATAGACTCACAAGAAAGGAAATACGACGCGTGTACGTGTACGGGCTACGACATTTATTTCGTTTTGACGTAAATTGAGACTTCATGTCAATTACCGAATACGGGATAATGTTGTTTCTATAATACCTAATAGTTTTTGAGAGTCTTGCTATGCTATGATAAAAGATTTAATTAACCCACGATATACACACAAAAGCAATTAGATTAAGTAGCAAAGATAAGCGTAGATAAAGTGCTTAAATTCAACTAATACAGCACTTGCTAAACTTAGCGAAGCAAGCATAAAGTAGATCTACATAAAGAATAACGCCATTGTCTTTCAATGTTATTTTAGTGAAAAACTGCAGGCGGGGTGGATTTTTCGCTTGAATTTACCGTGTTGCCGGTGACTATTATTTTGAGTGGGTTCCGTATAATTTTGGCATTACGGCTAACTCCTCTCGTTTACCAATGTTATACGATATGAGACCATCTTCTTAACTTAGGTACAGTTTTTAGAAAAAGACGGTTTCGTTGGTAACATCTATAAGACGTTAGGTTTGAAGAGTTAGGTTTGATGTGGAAATATTTAAAGGTACCTCCATATTTACCTATAGCCGTCTGTGTTTTTTCTTTGGAATTTGGAATATGCATTATGCATTAAAATAAAATAAAATAACAGGTATGAGTGATAAGCAAAAAATTAATGCAGCTAGATCTGCAAATCCCATAAAGTACATTTTGTTAATTTCATCTGCAAAAAAACTCAATTTCCGTATCTATCGTGTTCATACCTAATTAATAAATTTAATAAAGTCACATCTACTTAAAACCACTGGTAAAACAAGCGTATGCTTATTAATTTTATAACTTACATTCGCAAAACATTATGTTAAGTTGGCTCATAAGCCGTATTAAGGATTTAGTGCAGTCATTAGAACGACAGCAGTGTCTGGCTGCACGCCAGATGTACCTGTTGACTTTTACGGGAAAGCGTTTTATATTTAGTTGTTCGGACTTGGCCGGTTTTGGAAAACGACTACCTTTATTGCCAGCGGTAAACTGAATGAAGTCGAGCGTGTATATTGTGCGTTTTAACTGAAAATTGTTTTGGCAATGAGCCAGTATTGAATTAAAGAAACTTTTAATATTTTATACCAACAAGTACTTACTGGCGTAATTGAGTTTTGCTTGTGCATATTTCGTATTGATGTGCTGTTTTATTTAATTTCACAATTAACTGCATGTTATAGGAAAGTATAAATAAATAAATTACTTTAAAAATAGGTACCTACTGCCTACTGCCTTCAATACTATGGAGTAAGAAAACGTTGTCAATAAAAACACGTTGTGACTGCGTAATTATTTACTTCTCATATAAAACGAAAATGACATTTAAATCCTCAACGTTTATGAATTGCTGAGATCGTTTCCTTTGTTCTCGCCGTAGCAAAATCTACACGTGAGCAAAATTACATTTTTATATCACGAATCCCGAATATTAGGTAAACACTACCTGGAATACTCGCTCCACAATATAAATTCGAAAAATTCTAATTAAGGTGGGCAGCTGTTTCGCTTTTTTTAATTTCGGCGTCGAAGCTTGCCGTCAGATGGCGCAAGAGATGTTTCGGGCCCTTAACCGAAGTAACAACAAACTTCCCGTGGCCCTTATCTCGTGTCAAACATTCGCTTTAATAATTTACCTGCGACGCACTGAATTTATTTATTTACAGACTCCCGAACAACCAGAATTCATAATTACAAATAAAGCGAGCAAATTATCTGTACGCGATCCGAGAGTGTGTAAATAAAATATGTTCTTATTTTGAAACAAGTTGCGTTTATTTAAAATCGACACAGATACAGAGATGGATGTTACATGAAATATGAAATAAAGTAAAATAAATATTAAACTGATATTTCCATTCGATATTGAAATTTAAAATATTGACATAGCTTCCATTGCGCGCATTCGATTACCGGTTTTCAATTCGTTTTAACACAGCCAAAGCTTGGCCTCAGGGCTTGCAGGAAAACATACAGTTCATAATTTACGAGGTTCGTGAGCGGAAACAATGTCCCGGACAAAATGGATAATGAAAACAATACAATTTCACATCAGAATAATCGATTAAGTACGAAGTTTGCGAATGCAATTTCGAATAACTGATCGACGCTACGTGCAATCGATTTTGTATTCAAATATTCCCATTTTTGTTAAATAACTGAATATAACTTTTGTAATTTTAATGCCCAGTTTTAAATGAAATGGATTGGATTGTTTTTTGCCTATTGTGCAATATACTATCAAACAGATATCGCTTATTTTTATAGTTAAAACGCGCTCACAGGGGTCACGTTGTAACGATAGGGTAATATCTTAGTGAGATATTGAAATTTTGATCGTCAGTGTTCCAAAAGAAGGTACAGCCCGTTTAAAAGACCCATATCTTGTTAATTAAATCTGCTCGGTGGGGTTCCTCTAGACGGGCGGCTCGCATCGTCTTGAGCTGCCTTTATAATACTGCCGAAATTCGGGCACAAACGAGCTTTAATTTAAACTTGACTTGAGGGACGCTTAAAAATATTTGTGTTTATTTATCCAGAGTATAATGTGCTTTCAATGACAAACGATATTGTCAGTTACTTCCTTTCATTGAAATTTTGTAACGATAGAAATTTCGGGATAGAGAATCTTAGAAAGAGGTTCGAAATTCAGGGATTTATTAAAAGCAAATCGTTTTAAATGTAGATTATAGATATTATGGCATTTCATTGATGAATATTAAATGTAGTATATTTAAGCATAAAAATGAAGATTTTCATTCATTACATTAGCTAACTAGGTAAACCAGTAGTTTACGGAAACTATTACAATTTGCGAGCCTCGAAACTCAATTTCATCAAATACAAAGCACGTTTACAAGCTCTACGTATTTCAGCTTTAGTTACAAATGAAATATCATGTGGTTTATTGTAAACTTTTAGAAACGTATGCGTTTTAATCGTGTTTAAATAAAGCAAAATATTGCTTGCTCTAATATGTTCGTTCTAAAACAAGCGCAACTCGTACGGCTAATAATGACTGAATCTCAATTAGTTAATAAACATCGCCTATAACTTG
>DWBW01000175.1:0-12140 GCA_018231125.1 Spialia spio | reverse complement strand
GGGGAACGGAATGGTCTCCGCTGTCAGAATTATCTATGGTCACCGCTCATTCACAAAATGACATTCTTCATGACGTTCCGTTCCGATTACACAATATTTTATCTTGGAAACATGCTTTGAAAATGGCAAAATTATATATCATCTATTTTCGTTGTTACGTCAAAAAGTGTATTGCATGAAAATTTGTGAACAAAATACTTTATTTCTATTTGGAATTTATGCTAAAGGTAAGAAAATAGTTGAACTGTGTTTGTTATTTTAAACTGTTGGGGCTGTTTGATTCATGTTTTTTAGATACTATTTCTACTTCTCTCCTTCGCCTTGTTTTAGTTTTAGACAATGACGCCATTTTGTCGCGCCGGCTGATCAGAATTATTATTTTATATTCATTAATTGTAATTATGTGCTTCAAATTGTTTTCATTAGTTTCATAACAAAAAGAAGTGTTATACCTGTTAAAAGTGTTGTGCATAAATGTGTCGTATTATGTAGTTTTCTTCTTGGAAATGTCGCCGTTAAAATATTGATTATGTATTTTTCCTTCTGAAAATACATCATACCTGTGTAGATGATAAGTCCTTTCTTCGGCTATAGTGATAGTCAATGGTTATTTCGAAAAACATAATATAATATGTTCTGCATTCTGACTTTGTTTACCAAATGTACCAATGGAATTATTGATTTTGACGACGATCTGGAATCTGATACTTTGTAAATCTATGTAAACGATATAAATCTATGTAACGAAAGGTTATTACCTTTAATAACCATTTAAATTCTGCTTGATATATATATATATGCCTTTCGTTATCTTCAGGTGAGGAAATGGTTGAGGATATGTTTTAAGAATGACAATATCAATGAAAGAACAAGAGCAAGTGCCCGGAGAGGTAAGCATGTTTGAATTTCATAAGTTATTCTTAACTCATGTAGTAGTTACTTGTGAAACATTATTTTGATAGTGTTTTACCTACTATTTGTAAGATGAGAATGATTTATCTTTTACTTATGTTGTATACCTATATCAAATGTTGCTAGAAAAATGCTATCATCATAGCATGGGTAATAACTAATAATAACTTCAAGAAATCATTCATCTAAAATAAAACATTCCACTTCAGACAATATTTGTGTTTTGTTATGGTTGCTAATTTCATAGTAGTGAATATTGATTTTAATTAAGAGTTTTAAAAAAATAGGCATTTTTTCAGATGGCATTCTCCGAGGCTGTACTGAAAGCTTTAGAGGATAAAGTTACACACCCACGTTGGGTAGTACCAGTTTTACCAGATCAAGAATTAGAAGCTCTTCTGAATGGTGCAATAGAATTAGCATCCAAAGGTAAAGTGCATTACAAAAACTTTCATTTACTTGTTAATTATTTACAAGACAATATTATTTTATCTTCTTCTTAGTATAGGTAGGTACTTGTCACCTATTATTGTACACAATTTTATAGTTGTATATTGTTATTCAGGTGAAGATATTAGCAATCCAGTATGCCAACGTTTCTATAATGAGGCCCTTGGGGTGTCTTTTACAAAGATATTAACTGATGATGCAGTATCATCATGGAAAGGCAATATACAGCACTGTGTCAGGACTAATTGTGAGAAACTAGTTCATCTGTGTGCTTTGAAATTAGATGATCCAAGACTATTAAACCTTTTGTACATGGTTTTAAACCCCAATAACAAGTAAGTAATTAATATTTCTTTGCTAACTAGTTGAAACATTGATTGATAGATGACTGATTACTTGTTTAATATTTTTAAAGGTTTCATACTTATAATGCAACAAAAACAACAAGTGATGGTTTAACAGTGACAGTACTGTCTAGCAATGGACAAGGGTCCACTCAGGAACAGGAAGTATTTGCCAGGTCTCCAGATCATCGCACACCTCGAGGGTGGCTGGTTCACCTTATTAATCTGTAAGAAAATATTTTTTTATCTAATAAACATTACTAGCACATTATAGCGAAGTAATTAGCAAGTAATTAAAAACTTATTTATTTTTCTAGTTTTGGACAAGCAGGAGGTTTTGCAAGACTGAAAGATAGATTTGATGCAATCATGGGCTCTTATAAGTCTGAATTAACAACATCTGTAAATAATGAAGAAAAAATGTCTTCTGAAATAAATGAAAATGAACCAGAAAATTGTAATAAAATGGATGTAAAAGATGCACCTATGATCACTGACAGTATGGAGGTATGCAAATTTACTAATAAAAAATATATATATATGTAATAAAAATATTTATCGATATATATTTAAATGAATTGCTGTTTTTGTGTGGTTATTGCATCACAGGTAAACAGTTGGAACAATTTTACTGATTCTTTATTTGTGTTCATTATTGTCATGAGAGTGTTCTTATAAATGAAAACGTTAAAAATAAACGAGAAAATAAGGAAATTTAATGACAATCTTTACTTTTACATCTTTTGTATGTCTTGTTTTGTGACATTTGTTTATTTAATTTTTGTTTTTTTTTTTTAATTTTGTGGCAACATAATATTATTGTCTTCGATGATTTATTGATGATTATAATTTTATTGATGGTACTTCCCAAAAATCTATGGTCTAATCTCCGCTCACTAAGATCTAATGATATTATTTACTTGAAAATAATGGGAACAAAATGTGTATTTATTCTAGAGTTCTGTGTCATCAAGGACTGATCAACCATCCTCAATGGAGCAGTCAACAACAGGAGAGTCGAGGATAGCTACAGTGTTTCAACTTTTGCGTCCTTTTGGAGCTTGTCATGAACTACTTACTCAGAATACTGTTAATACATACATGCTTCCCATGTTGGTATGTACAAGTTACCTACAATAATAAAATTGTAATGTAATAAAATGTGAAACATATTATGTAAGCAATTGATTTAATCTGAATTTAAGGTAAAAAATAAGTAACATTACTTTTAGAGTAGCTTTGCAAAAGTAACTTAAAATTGTTCACAACCAATATAACTTACAAGGCATACTTTAAAATAATGGTAAATAAAATCGCTTAATATATTATTTAAATCTAGGTGTGAATCACCCTATGTGTTGTAAGTACTATAAATTTAAAATAATTTCTTTATAGGAATTTATTCCAACACTACTAGAGAGCCTTACAGATGAGGAATTGAAGAGAGAAGCTAGAGGCAGCGAGAATAAGACTGATACAGTATCTTGTTTAATCCGAGCTGCCAAATGTGTCTCTGTGCGCTCATCCAATCCACAGGGTCTGCTTAAATGTAAGTTACTCAAATCCCCTTTAAATGATCACCGTAATATTACATGTTTTCCACTCACTACACCATATGCATTTGGATTGAAAAGATGTTGCAGAACTTCAATAAACACACAGGTATGTGTATTCATTAAAAAATTACAGTATAATAAAATTTAAAAGTATGCCATTTTATAGTCGATAACAAGTAGGTAAGCCAGTATTAAATACACAAGGCTGAGCTGAGATATAAAGGCAACAAAGCAAGCAAGGATTTTTAGGAGCAAAAAGAAGTGTTGAAGATATTGCGACCGGTTGTATACCCTGTAGCTGCTTAAGGGGTGCAGTTGGAAACCCTCCCCTAAGCTTCTACAGCGTCTATAACCGCGTCTGCTTGACGTCGCGGCGCAGGACAGTGATCAAACCAACTCATCAGTATCACCATTATATCAATTCACCTTCATCATAGCATTGTTTGTGAGCGTGGTAAATGAAACTTAATTATGGAGGGTTCATAGATGCGTCAGCATAACACAGAACTAGTCAAATGACATAATATTATTATATTGGAATTCCCTAATAGTCAATTAGTCCAAATAGTAAATATACCTACGTTCCACGTTCATAAATATAAATTTAAATGGTTGATTTTACAGCGATTCCCGTAACTCAAAAAGCAATGGGAATAAATTCAAGAGACATTTTGTTGAATAAAACAAAAGTCGAGTGCGAGTCGGACTCGCGCACGAGGGGTTTCGTACCATTATCTATAAACATTCAGGTTATTGTATGAGTACCCCCTTGAAAATAGTCAGAAAATAATCTTAATTTAATTATTTATTTTTAAAGTGAATATACATCTAAAGGCATTGAGCAAAGAATCCCATTTTGCCCTTTCAGTATGGATCAATAAAATATTGTCCCTTGACAAAGAGAACAGCCACGTCTAGCTGAGTCTGACAACGACAGTGTAGAGACTTTAGTTTATTTGGAGTTTAGTGTGTGCTAAGGGAATGTGCAACACAATAGTCAAGAAAAAAAACTAATAAACTGCAAAATAAATAGGCCCTGAAAAAATTTAAGTAATTAATTTAATAACACGACGAACTCAAATCTAGATAATTATTTAGAATTGAGTTCGTTGTTTTAGTATTAGGTATGTTTTTTAGTTTTGGATGAATGCAATAAGGAACGTAGGTACCTAATATTGTCTATGATAGTTTACTGTACTGTGTGTGCTCTCTAGTAAAACAGCGTTTAACAAGATGTTGTCTTTTGAAGTCTATTGTCTACAATTGTAAAGCCGGAATTACATTAAATCACCAATTTCACGTGTAAATTAAGTTTTATGATGCAAGCAATTAATGTCATGACACTAATTTCATGCCACTAGTGTCGTAATGTAATTCCCGCTTAATTGTAAACAAACACAACTAGAAAGTACCTATATTTAATTTTTACGATGGAATAATTATTGAGTATTATTGCTATGAATGTGTTTATAAATTATAATTGTGGTATGCTTTAAGTGTAAGCAAATACTCATAGGATATTTATATGTATGTAGGACAATGAACATACATAGTCAACTATAAAACATTAATTTTCTTTTCAGCATTAGAAATGTTTCGTCTAAAAATGATATTAAGATTATTATCTATGTCTTCTTTCAATGGGAAAATGTCAGCACTAAATGAAATAAATCAGCTAATTAGCTCACTCACTCAACAGCCAAAGCCAGATTGGCTTACACCAGCTGTGATTACTGTAAGTGTATTTAACATTAATTAAATTAGTCTCATTCATCGAATTATTGTATAATTATTTAAATTCTCTTACAGACATGGATTCGTGAAAACAAGGTTGTAGATATAGTGCTACGTGACTCATTACACCAGCCTCAATATGTAGATAGGTTAGAAAAAATGCTTAGATTTTTGATCAAGGAGAATGCTTTAACTAGGGATGACTTAGATGCAATATGGCGAGCCCAACAAGGGAAGCACGAAGCTATTGTGAAAAACCTACATGATTTATTAGCTAAGCTTGCTTGGGACTTCACACCAGATCAAATGGATCACCTATTTGATTGCTTCAAGGTAATTTGACTTTACTATTTTTCACACTAAAATTTAGGCATCATGAATCACATGGAATGGACTTACAATAACATGAAAAAGGTAGGGTTACAGTTGATATGAAAAATAATAAATTGAATAATAATTTTTGCAGGCAAGTTGGGCTACATCTAGTAAGAAGCAAAGTGATAAGTTGCTGGAAGTTATAAGAAGATTAGCTGAAGATGATAAAGATGGGGTGATGGCTAATAAAGTATGTTGATAAATAAGAAGAAAATTATAGGATGAGAAATTATTCTCAAAATGTTAACTCATATTTTTGTCATTTGCAGGTATTGATCTTGTTCTGGAATTTGGCCCACTCAGATGAAGTGTGCAACGAAATAATAGATGTGGCGCTTACTAACCTTATTAAAATATTGGACTATAGTTGCAGTCAGGATCGTGACGCTCAGAAAACTCATTGGTTGGACAAGTAAGATCCGATTTTTGTATTATTATAATATATTGCAAGAATTTAAATGTAGACAAAAACAAACAGCAACTAATCATTTAAATAAATAAGTTTGAATGTGTGATGTGATATGTGTAACGATGAGTGTAGGTGTGTGGAGGAGATGAAGAAGAGCGACAAGTGGGTGCTGCCGGCGCTGAAGATGATGCGCGACATCAGCTGCCTGTACGAGCCGGCGGGCGGCGCGGGCGTGCGGCCGCACGTCACGCGCCAGGAGCTCATCGGCCGCCTGCAGACGCAGCACTCGCTCGTCATCCTCGTCACCAACTCGCTCACCAAATATGTTGACACCGTGCGTCTTAAGCTCAGAGGTCTATTTCATTTCTTTAAGTATTTATTTTTAATTACTTTTTTAAGCTTCGATTCTATAAACAGTTATTTGATCCAAAGATACTTCTTTTTCTTTGTGTTATTTTTGCTGCATCAGTTTCTATTTATTTTCCTGTGTCTAAAATATAAATATTATTCTAAGATTATTGAAAAGAATATAATTCTATTTCATATAGGAAATTCAATGTTTTACGTATTTCAGAAGAGGGTGAAATTGATTGGGATAACTGGCTGCCTGATGGCAGATATCCGCACGCATCTCAGGTACATGAAAGGTTGAGTTTTCTGAGGTTTCTTCTGAAGGATGGCCACCTGTGGCTATGCGCAGAACAGGTAATAAAATTATCCATGTATTTTCAAATTTTATAGGATACTGAATCCATTACAGTAGTTTGATATTATATTTAATATCATTTTTGTAGGCAAAACAAATTTGGCTATGTCTCGCTGAAGCGCCTGTGCACTTGGGAGATCGTGAGGCGTGTTTTCGCTGGTTCAGTAAGCTGATGGGAGACGAGCCAGACCTTGATCCAAATATAAATCTTCATTTTTTTCGAGAGAATGTCATGAATTTACCACCTAACTTATTGACTCATGCTGGTATTAAGTGTTTTGAAAGGTACTGTTTTATGTTTCATTATAATTATAAGCAATTTCGCATTTTGTTCTGTAATTCAATTTTCAATACTTTTATCCTTCTTGCAGATTTTTTAAAGCAGTTAATTCCAAAGAAGGAAAGCTCAAATTTAAAAGAAGAAGTTTTATGCTTAATGATGCTGATCTCATAGGCTTAGATTATTTATGGAGGGTATGTATCGAATTGATTGTTTTTAGGGTTTCGTACCCAAAGAGTATATCAAGACCTATTACTGAGATTTCGCTGTGCGTCTGTCGTCTGTCACTAAGCTTTATCTCATGAACTGTAATAGTGACAAAGTCGAAATTTTCTGTTGGTGCTATAACTACAAACTAGTGATCGCCTTGTGGTCGAAATTCAACCTTGATACTTTTTAAATTTAAAAAAGTCTGGCCGATGTCAAATGCCGACTTGACGCCCATCAGGTGTCATTTCGCTGTGTGTATGTGTGTGAGTAGTAGTACGTTGCTTTAGTGAATTTAATGTATTTTGAATGATTAAATTGCAAAAATAATAGGTTTCTGCATATCTTCAACGTATAAACTGTTTAAAATTTCATAATACTACGTTCCGCGTAAGTGTCTTAAAAAGGGATGCAAAGTTTTTGGTTCACGTAATTATATATAAATACTAGAAACTACAGAGAAATTACTCTAAATCCAATATGGCGGACTTTTAAAAATGGCGCACTAAGTTTTTTTACATTACTCTGCAATATGGGTATCGATTGTTTGTTGTTTGTTTGACGAAAATATCTCGAGAAATAGGGTGACTACTCAAAATCCAATATGGCAGACTTTTAAAGATTAGTTTTTTTACAACAATTTTTTTAGATAATGGTACGGAACCCTATGTGCACGAGTCTGACTAGCACTTCACCAATTTTTTTAGTATAATGATAGTGGACGTCAGTTAAGGAGTTCGACAAGTAAAGGATTGAAAATATTTTCTTATTAATTTGTGCGTTAACTGTACCCCTAAAAAAACAGAATAAGTAACACTTAAAAAGTAATTTTACACTCGAATCCACCAGTAGATACATAGTAGGTATATTAGAAGGTAGAAGGTGGAGTATTAGCGTGTGGTTTGTATGGGTAGGTGATAACGGAGTGTTCGGACGAGATCGCGGCGCGCGGCATCGAGCTGCTGCGCGAGGTGTCGACGTGCACGGGCCCGGCGCTGGCGCCCGCGCACCACCACGAGGCCTTCCTCACGCAGTGCTGCGCGCGCACGCAGCGCCTGCAGGCCGACCTGCCCAACCACCAAGGTCAGTACCCGAGAGCCCTACCTCTAACTAAACTATTGCAATCACTTCATAATCAAGTCAACAATCATTGCACTACTCAATATCACTTTGTTTTCTAATATCAATGATTTTTTCAAATACAAAGATTGACCTAATATTAATCATTTCAGATGCAACTGAAACTTGTACAAGAATGTGTAGAGTAATTCGTGCCATACAAGAATATATTAATGAGTGTGATAGAAGATTTTCAGCAGAACGACAGATATTGCCAATTTATAGAGCGGGCAGGGGAAGACAATGTACAATTATTGTCAGATTCAGTTTTCAAAATGTTCAGCGGCAAATCGAAGATGTGGAACTTTATTCACATTCCAATGAAACGCTGCACTCATTGCGCACTGTTATTCAAAGGAGGTAAGTTTGTATCTCCAATGTAATGTTAAAATAGTATACTAACATTTCTTTTCTAATAGAAATTATTAAATAGTTTTTTTTGCAGACTGAAATGTACGTCAGAAAACAACATAAAACTCGAAATGTATGTAAACAAGCTGGAACTGTTTGTGAATGGTGAAATGTTGGACTCAAGCCATGATAGAAAAATATTATCTCAAATACCCCTAAGAGACAAAACTATTATCATTGCTAAGGTATGTTTATGTTTTTAACACGTTTGGTACCACCAACTTGCCTGGCCAGTTAAGAAATATCATGAAAATCATAGTGGTACATTAAATAAAATTGTTCCCCTACGTAATGAATTTTTAAATTAAAGGTGTATGATGGGCAAGTATGTGGAAGTGGTGGGTGTGGTTCATCAAATGAATCTAGCAGCGATTCTAGTGCCTCTTCGCCACGGCATCCTCTCACTCCTGAACATGCTTTGCCAGGCGTAGTAAGTATTAATTAAGTTTCTTTTTTACCAGGCGTCGCATAAACCATTTAGCAAAAAATAATGGGTTGGGGAAGAAGTAATTTCAGTAATGTCATGAACTCACAATCCCAATGCTGTGGTAATTTTGGGACTCTTGATCAAAACAGCACAACAAGTAGATTTCAGAATCCTCTATATATTAGCCTAACTGAAAAGTACAAAATAAAATGGTAATCTGAATAAGCAAGGTCAGGGCTATATATGCCAGTCAGAACTTTTTTGGGTGGCTTAAACTGTGTGTGGTTGAGTGCTCATAAAAACACACACACACTTTCTTTTGATCAATTCCAGCTGCTTTTTTACAATTTCTTGCTTTAACCTCATCAGCTGTTGCCAGTAGAGATCCAAATCGATGTTTCTGCTCAGCTGAAGTAGTTTATAATGAATAATGCCTTTCCAACCTCACCTGACCTGGCCTTTGACACAGTCACGGCTCAGCAGCATAGGCTCACTGGAGGGAGACTGCACGTAAAGGTTCTGCACGAAGCGAAGCCGCAAAGGCCACGATATGCCGCGGAGTGGGGGCATCCTAGGGGGTATTGCCCACTGGCGGGAAAAAGCTTTGATACAGTCTGTGGTGCCTGATTAACCTTTGACCTAGACTTTTTTTTGGAGATTCTTGTCGTGCGTGATCCCCTTTCCCATCACCAGTTATTAATCTTTTCAAAACGGTTTAGTTTCATTAAGTATCAATAAAGAATCACAAATGAGTATATGGTTCAGTGATCTTAGATAGCATCCAAAAATCGAGCTTTATTGAGTACCCAGCTTTATTCAAATGTGTAAAAACTCTATTGTGGATAAATTCCAGTTCATTTACTACATCGTAACTACTGATATGTTGATTTTACTCCAGTTTTTCTAAAATGGCGTGCATTTTACTCGTCAAGGGGCATCTACAGCAAAGTTCATCTTTGACATCAAAATTCCTAAATTCAACTAACATTGTGCCTTTCTTAATGAAATTACATAAGGTCCATAAACGTTACAAATTGTTTTCATACTAAAAATATGAAATGACTTTTCCTCCATCCTGTTTTATGAAAGTTATGAGTTCTCAATAATATTGTATACTTTCAGCTATTTGCTCAAGGTTCTTGGTACATACCATTCATTTTGGACTTGGAGCACATCGGTATTACAAAGGGACACGCTGCGCTAACTGAGGCCGCACACTTGCTGGCACAGATTTGTCCCGCACATAAGCAAACGGTAAATTTGATTTAAAATTATTGTCTTATTTACTGTCATATTTTGCGACATCTTATTAAATTGTTTCTGTTATTAGGTGGACAAATTAACCGAGGCTCTTTTAAGCCGCGAGGAGACAAAGCTACGAGACATGCTTTATGGGCCCGCCCCACCTACAGTTGCTTACACAGTTGAGGTAAGCATAACTCTGATATAACATAGAACTCTTGGATTTGCTACGAAGATCAATTATAATATCATGGTCCTACAGAAATTTTAATATTTAAAAAAGATTAATAATAACCTGGAACATTAAATTTGAAGGCCGTTTTAATTATGATCGGTAATTGGTTCACAGGTGCTGTACAGCATGGTGATGCCCGCGTCGGACACGCGGCTAGACCGCGCGCGCAGCTTCCAGCTGGCGTGCGTGAAGAAGGCGCCGCTGCTTGTGCAGTGCCTGTCCGAAGCGGACTTCCTCCGCGCCGCCGCGCCCCACACCAGAAGGTACTGGAACCACACTCCTAACTCAAAAAAAACATACTGTCCACAGCATCCTGTATCATATTATACTTCCGTAGATTCCTTGTAGATTATTAAAATGTTTATTACAATAAATATGATAGACACAGAAAATCGTTCAGCATTGAAAAAACACTATTTTTGCTAATAATATTTATATTTCAGGGTTGGATACTTAGCCCTTGTTCGACTGGCAAAGTTATCCCTGTACACACTGGGATACCTCTTCGAAATTATCACACCAGATGGTTCTGATATTGATTTGAATAGGGAATGGAGGTGATTGTTTTGTACCTAATATGCTTTAATTTTTCATTGTATTTTTAAAATATGTCATTACATTGGATCTTATTAATTCTTTGTCAGAACTGATGTAAACATACTGAGGGAAGCATTGCAGACAGTTCCTGGTCACAACTGTGAATTAATAGTAAAGTCGATAGCTGAAACTTTAGCTGGTGTTCTCGGAGAGCAGGTAACTTTTGTAGCTAAATGTTTGTTAAGTGACACAATTTCAGAGATAACTTTGATTAAATTGGCAACTCAAATTAAATTTAAGATGATTTGCCAGGTGACGAGCGGCGAGGACAGCGACGCTGTGTCGTCGCTGGTGTGGTGGCGTCTGCCGACCACCGCCACCGTTCGTGCTCTTTATGAATTAGCCTTCTCCGTCGCGCAACCGATTGATCAATCTGGTCTCGTACATTCCGATGACATCACACGTAAGAGTCTAATGCTTTCTATGCAAGCCACCCTGGTTCTGTTGAGTATTGATTTATCTAATACATTGGCATATTTTCTAATACAATTTTCACTTAAATGTGTTTCATTACAGTTGTTCGTGAGTGCATGGAAGTAGTAACCATGGTCATGGCATTAGGTGGAGGTCACTTGGAGAGTCTTCTTAATGAGTCATGGTGGCAAGACATGGCACTTTATTTGATGATTGACTGCCCAAGCCCTCAGGTATGTTTATTATAAAATTTATCAAACTGAATTTATATTTCAGTAGGAATTGGAACAAAAAACATAACATAAGCACAATTATATAAAACATAAGCTAATTCTAGTATTCTACGTTATAATATAAATATTTATTTTCCAAGCCAGGAAATTATATTGTGTGTTGTGTTAGGTTTTGCACGCGCTTTCACTCGAAATTGAAAGTGACAATGTCTGATCATACTTATGCATTAAAGACAAGTACATAGTAGCCTGCTTGTATGACAGAACGGTAGCTGTTCCAAAACATTTAGTCTCATTACACACTCGCCTAGTCGACTCGGTTTCTCTGCGACCGAAACATAGGCAAGCGATCGAGGTCCAAGTGCGTAACCTATTTAAACAGTTGCCAGCGACCGAGTCGCCTGCGAATAGTCGTCAATGCGTAATGGCTTTTTGAGTATGTATGTACGCGTGTTGCGTAGGTACGCGTGTCGTGCGCGGAGCAGCTGT
>DWBW01000174.1:0-12156 GCA_018231125.1 Spialia spio | reverse complement strand
CATGTCTGTGTGCATGTATCTATGCGTGTACGTGTGGCATCGTAGCTCCCGAACGGATCAACCGATTTTGATTTAGTTTTTATCCACGACGGAACGGAGAAGGTGTATGAGTTTAGGGTGAGAGATGTGTGTGTGTTTTTTTGTTTAAAATGTGTATTTAAGTAAATAAAATATGATTCTGCACATCTTTAACTGTGGGAAGTTTCATAACCCTACGTTCCGCGTAAGCATCTTAAAAATGGATGTAAATTTTACGCTTCACGTTATTATATATAGATTAATATTACATATAGCTACAAGATTATTATTTTGTCTTATTATGTATCTATCAATTACCTATGTTTCTTAAGTTCTTAAGTTTCATCGTCTATCTGAAACAGAAAATTTTCAGGGCATTAATTAGCAAAAAAGTGATAGGTACTAGTAAAATCTCGTTTATGCACTACTTAAACATTAATTTTATTTGAATGAAATAGTGAAATAGTGCAAACACTAATAAAATAATACTTGACTTGCACAGCAGGTACACTTGATATTACGAACACATGTACATGTACTACAAAATTTGTTTCACGCATACCGCTTAATTTACGAAGGGATTGATATAAATGCTCACATTAGGAATGGTAATTCGCCGTGAAATTGGGTGCATGCGTTCTTTTTGCTTGAGCCACTCGATAAATATTGTGTTTGGTTAATATAATACGAGTAGTTTTCTTATTTGCAACAACGAATTTTATGATAATAAAATAAAAAACTTCAAAAAACACTAAAAACCGTGAGTTAGGTACATGGTAATATTATGAATTAACAATAAATGAATACATTTTTTAAAGGGTGGTATGTTAGGTATATTTACCTATTTATTCATGTGTGTGACTGACTAATATTTACTAGCATCATACCACTATATTATACGAGTAACTAGGTACTCAGGAATATTAGGTATTATAACATTCTGGAAATATTTTTAATTGGTTGAATAAGTAGCCAATAAAAGGAGAATCCTTAGAAATGTGTATAAAATTCGAACAAAATATACCTAATGCAGTTGTAGTTGTCTTTTATTTTAAAATAATAGGTAGCGACAGAGGTAAAATTTTAATAACATTAAGTTCTAATATTTACCTCTAATACTAACTCCAACACTAACTCCGCGCATTGCGTGTAAGGTGGATACTTAGATACATTAGAACATTACAACATTACCTTATAAAGTTGCCACGCTCCAAGAATTAAATGGATCCAATTATTGGATTAGCTGCATCAGCGATCGGCAGAAGGTTCCATTACCTGCCTGATTAGCTCTTTAGGAATATTAACATCGGAGAAGAATGACAGGTACATACAAATTTAAGTAATAAGAGATAATAGAATTATGTAGTAGGAATTGTTATACCTTAGAATTGTTTCACCCTGCAGTGGTAAATGCTGGCACTCGTTTTAAGGTAATTAGTTTGATTGATTCTGAGCCTTTTATTAAACAGCAACATTCTTATATATCTACAGATCTACAATTATTTTCTTGTGAACGCAAAACAGAATTGCAAAATAGTTAAGTAATTACAGCTCTTTAAAACACCCCTCATTGACATTCATAGAAGAAACACCGTATGCTAGGTAATTATTTCATTATTTATAAATGTCCTGCTGCATAGCAAAGTTCTCGTAGTTGCAGATATTTGTGAAATTTTAAATATTTTTGCGGCTTACGACAAACTCGCGTCCACTGCTGTCGTCGAACCACAGAAAATGCAATAGCATAGCGGTCTAGGTACAATTATCTTTTAGCTCTTGCACCTTCCTACTGAACCTTGAAGTAGTTTGTATGGTATGGTAATGAGGTCACAAGAAAGAAAGAAACATTTTTTTGGGTAATTTTATATTTCATACTTAATTATACCTACCTAATAGATTTTTCATGTCTGACTTATAATGTGTCTTACAGTCACTGCCTTGTGAACAGTAAAACATTTAATAACTATTTCCTTAAAAGTGCGCTGTCTTTATTGAAATAATAATGATCATTAAGTATTTTTTGTGCATCTTCTAAGCTACTTTTTATTACAGTCACCATATTGGTTAGTTAATTGTAAATCATTTTTCTTTAGACTGTCGTAAACAATTAAGAGAAGTTTTTTTCATTTACGAGTACCTATTATGTAATTATTATAGACTTTTATTATTGTTTTCTTGCTTGATTTACAGTTTTAACACTTGAAACTAAAAAAATAACTCCATATAAAAGTCTGGTCAAATAATAGGATTACCTACCTAACGATGAATATATGTTACCTAGTGGTCTTAGGGCCAGTCCCGTATATAAATGATGTTCCCGTGAGAGCCGTCCAGGGCAGTACCTACAGAACCTTCTCGTAGAGCCGACCCTTTTATAACCCACAATGATGCTGAGCCCGCCTTTGAGCGGATATTTATGTTAGGCCAGATTATGAATTGTAGGAACTTACTTGCCATCTTTATTTTAAGTGACAAATTATTTCATGTTAATTTTCCTTACTTTTCTTTGATAAAAAATGTATTTAAAAGAGTTCCCTATAACTTTAAATGATTTTAATTTTAACGCGCCAATTAGCAACATTGAAAGTCCAGTAGGTACCTACATTCTAAAAAGGTAGCATACGGAAATCGGAAGAATTAAATCGAAGGCAATTAAACTTCATTTAGGGATTTAATTATAGGTTCTAAGGGAAACTTGTAGGAAAACAGACTTAAAAATATCCGTAAGTACCTTAAGTACCTACCTAACAAGTAAGTATTAACCTACATAGATTTACATATCGCTAAACATACGATATTTAACATCCTAGTGCAACTCATTCTAAATAACTGAAATAAAGGACGATTTTCTCGACACCAATACTAAAGTCTGGATTTCACAGAATTCTGCTTCCATTTACATGCTATTCTTGTAGTTTCAGTAGCCCGAATGTACTAAGCTTTCTTACGAGTGTAGATTCCCACGAATACCACGAAGCCGTGGTAAAGATTACGGCCGCATACTTACCAAGTACTTTTTTATGACGCACATGAACTCAGGTTTGAGTTTTCATATAGATAAGTATTTTAAGACCCGTGTGGTGTAGTAATTGTAGCTGGTCTGCTGTTGGTAGGGTCGAGGTTTCTTTTCGGTGAGGCAAATTAAGAGCTTTCTGATCTCGGTTTGACTGTTTTGTATATTATAATCGTTTTTACAAGCTGCGTGTTATGTTACCTAATAATATTTCTTAGACATATGTGCGTTGACTAGTCATTTTCAGGTTTACTGTAATAACACAAGATTTTTTTTCAATATAAATTTTGTTTTTCTAATAAATTCTAAGATGCTACTCTGAATCCGCGAATGATACTCCTCTTTACTTAGAAATAGGTAACTATCTACTCATGTAACATGAAGTAAACATGGAATAACAAATTTTTCACATTTCCTCGGAGGATATTTCGTAAAATTTTAAATGTTATTGCGCTTGGAAACGTATTTGTGTCAACTGTCGCCAAGCCACGGGAAATGCAAATAAAAGCGCCAGTTCTCCACACAAAAATAAACATTTTTGAGTCAAATACGACGGTTTAACTCATTTTATTTCACGCTGCTACAGTTTAGGTGTACTTAATTAAAATGGAAGCGAATTGAAACAACTGCCATAAGTAGTTAGAGATAGCGTGGCTCACTCAGAAATGTTGGCTGAGTTAATGTAATTGATTTTAAAATCCGAATGCTGATAAACTTTTAGTAGAGCAACCATACCTATGCACTGATTTTAACAGTGATTCAAAAAATCTGTCAGTTACATTCGGTCGAAAAATATTTTTTTGCAAAGTATTAGGGTTTCTTGTGTATTTATATTTTTATATAGATATTCATGTGTGACATCGTGTGCATTTTAATGCTTCGTGGGTTACCTACGTTAATAAATAACTTTAAAAAAAAATCGGTCAGTTGGACTTACGCAAGTGGGGTTCCCCTTGAACTTCCGCCATATTGAATTTGAGTGATGTCACTATATTTTTTATATTCGACAAACCCTTTCGTTTGATAACTATAATAATATAGAAATAAGCTTAAAAAATTTAGTGCACAATCTTCAAAAGTCCGCCATGTTGGATTTAAAGAGACGTCAATGTGTATAGATACTCACGAAACCTTTAATAGTGAAATAATAATATGGTCTATGAAAATTTCATGTTTCTAACTATTACTAGATGCCTGATAGCCTGATAGCCTAGAGGTGGACAGCGAAGTCTCAGCAACACGGTCTCATTTTTTACCCTTTGGGTACGAAACCCTAAAAAAGTTACAGACAACCAATTTTTGCAATGAGGAGAATTTTAATAAATCCTACTCGTATTTCTGTCAAGCAATCTGTAGCACTTTATACACCACTCTGTCTCAAGTGCATAAAATGTACTGCGGGCACATTTATGACGTAATATATATTCAAAAACAGTAGGCATCGCGGACCTTTTTATTTTATTACGGGTAGACAAAATTTAAATAAAATTGAACGAGACGAGTATCTTCAGTATATTTCGGAAAACGTGTCATTTGAATTCACTGCAGGAGTACAGAGCCCTGAAACAATCGTAAAAATAATGCTGCGATGCTAAGGGCGTTACACCAATGTCCTTTAGGTACTATAATTTAAACCTTATTTTAAAAGAAATAAGCAAGCAATTCAACTGCCTTAAAAAGTTTATACAATTTTTAGTAACTGATCGAGGAGAGTACGAATTACTCCCTCCTTAATTAACCTTAAAAAAGTGTGGTCTACTGTACATTCACCTATTTTAATAGTTTAGGTATCCATCACCCCATTTTGACGTGATGTTAGACACATGCCTTTACCATTCAACATACGTTTTAGCTTTATTTCCCCAATTCTATCACATGCAACGTATGGCCATAAAAAAATTAATGACGGCATAGTGTTGGTCGTATAAAATTTCAGCGCGTCAAAATTGCAGTAGCTATTATTTCCACAAACATCTATAACTGTAATCTTTATAGGGTCATTTTACGGCCGGATGCTTCGAGACTTTATGTGGAGAACTTGCAATAAAGTGTTACTTTAAAATAAGAGTGTTTAAAACAAGAGATTGAGAAAATGTTGTGATAGCCAGATTTTTTTTTCAGTGTAGGCCATGGAAATCTTTTCAACACAACATTTGCTTTACAATAAAAACAAAAATGAAAAGTATTTCACATACCTACATGTTTTTATCAGAAAATGAGTAAAATAGGTAATAATATTAGTGAGCAAAAACAGTGGAAAGAGAAATATAAATGTGAATCCGCGGTATATTCCAAATAACAGAATAAATCCTCTCAAGGGATAAAGTCCCGAATTTGGGGTTTTCGTCATTCGATAAATGTATCGAAAACAAAATTGTATAAATATTTATTTGTAGGGAAAAGGCCCATTCGTCAACAGTTGTAAAACCGTCAGAACTGTTCATAAAATAATAAAATTGGTCGTTACTATCGAAAATTACTTCGCGGCAATCGGTCGGAAAAAATTTCCCATGGCTGTCGTCCATACATCATGCGAGTATTTATTTATACGATTTAAAGGTTTTGCTGCAACGGTTAACCGTAATTCACTGCAGTCAAATCCAATGGGAATAATTGAGATCGTATTCATATCAAGATTAATATAGTATTAGTATTATAATATCTGTGTTAATACTAAAACTTTAGCGGTTACTGACTTAAAAGGTTAACAGCTTAGAATCAAGATGGACCTATTCGCTTTACTACATTTACCTTTAGAAGTTGGGAAATGCGAAAAATATTATCATCACAGGTTTAAAATTTTTATCTTCACAAACAAATTTCTAAGGAATATTTTACTCATATATTCCGAAAAGAAATGCTTATCGGATGCAGCTACGTTCGGGCACTTTTCGGGCAGTTACACGACGGTAAACCTTGCCAACTTCGTTAACAGTGCCAAGTCAGGTACGAATGAGGAATGAAGAGCGTTAATAAACAAAAAACTGTCTTTCATTTGTAATTTAAACATGTTTCGTCTATTTCTAACGTGTCTTGTAAATTTTCACTACTAACCTAACTGAACTAGCAAAACGTTATTTTAAATCTCGTAAAGATCTAAATCCAATTTGGGGAAGCGCCGTCTTAGCGCGAAACCTGAAAACAAGCAGTTGAAAGATTAACTACTTTACTTCCAATTACGGTATTCATCTTAAAGACCATTAAGATTTTACCCGTATAGATAATTTTAATAAGTTCTTATCCAATTGTTTTTAATTAAAATTCTATTCTATTTCTCGTCGGAGCTCACTGAGTTTCTATAGGTAATTAGGTAGATATACTTACTCATTAAGTAAAGAGGAAACGTGAAAAACATGTTTCGCCCATTTGTGAATAAAAACAAAATGTGCATAATCACTAAAACGACGAGTTTTTCCCTTATTTCCACATTAAGAGTGTCCCAGCCTCCCTCGTTCATATTTCTAACAAGATGGAAGTATGTCCGCCGTCTGTTGTACTAATTTCACTTGCAACGGTGTAATGGTGGCAGCGTCACGTTTTAACGGCCATTAGACAACCCCTGTAATTATATGAGGAATTTAGTAATATCTTTATCAAGGCGTTTTAAACATGCTTTGATATAACTCTTGTTTTATACAAAATGTGAGCCAACTATGTACTAGTCTGTATATACGTACCTACCTACCTAACTGAAGTCCAATGAAGATTTTATTCCAAATCTTCCAATAAAAATCATTAAAAATTGAACTAATCATATTACAGGTATTGGTATTGTTTGGTGTCTTAATTTTGTTCTCCATTTGACCTTTTCACCTGATGACAATATGTATATGGAATTGCTTCAGTCGAAATGCTCTTAAATTAGTGTCAAAGAACTCAAGATCTCTGAGATAACGACTGTCTTCTAAGAAAGCTCCTCGACCGAGTGACCCAGCTGATCAAACAATAACTGATCATTTGTAACACAATTGACATTATAGGTATTTAAAGGGCAATTGCCAACATACTATTTAGCCCTGTCGGTACAAAATAGTACCTAGCAGTAACTTTAACCCCCGTATTTACAAACGGTATCAGGTATATGAGGACTAACAGTGCTCACGAACGCCTAGGGTTACTCAAACCAACTCAGAAGGTATTCAACTCAAATTCACTACTATATCTTCGTCTGTCAAAAGAATTTTGTTTGTCAAATTTGAGCGTTGTTTGCATTGCATTGTTCCAAAAATTATTTAAGTATGCTTCATGAATACGTGTGTTGTAATTTAGTGATTAAGAAATTCTCAATTAGAAGGCGCTCATTTAAGGCGCGGTACTGGCGGCTTAATGGACTACAAGCGGCATCGGGCGCCGGGAATTGGTTCCACTAGCTCAGCGCCAGTTAATAGAAATTAGAAACATGCCGCGCCACCATTTCTAAGCTTTAGGGTTAATTTACTCAATTTAAATAGATAATATATTAGAGTATGAAGTAGATAGGTTGCAAGTATTTGCAGAGAAAAACTTAAAAAGAAAGTTGAGAAAACAAAAACCATCTTTCAACGCAAATTTATTGTTGTTCTTTACAAGCTGAATAGAAAGTGTCAGGAATTTACAGAAAGATCGTCTAAGTTTGTTATATTTTTTCCAATAGATACATTATCGTCTTCATAAACATACGAATATAAGATTAATTAAATTTATTATAATTTAATGATTGCAATTTTACTGAAAATCTTTGCATTACTCACTGAAACAGGTTGAAAGTAATTTGTATAATTTGAGTTAAATAACAATGAATTATGTATAGTTTATAATCTAAGGTACAAGCATATTATTCAAGGGACGTCCTTACAAGTCCGATATATTCAATTAAGCACAATAAGGAAAAAGGGACGTTAATTATGGTACCATGGGGCGACGGCGTAAGGAGGTAATGAATAGACAACTCACGTTCGGATGATTACGAAGAAGCATATTGTATAGGAACAATTGTGTGAATTCGGTACCTACTTTAATTTTAGCATAATGGAATTAAAAATATAATAACGATTTAGACCACTGTTCGGGGCTTTGGTGCTTGTGTTGTGAAGATAATTGTTTTAACATATTAGGTATATTGTGTCCATGGCGCCTATGACATGGCGCCTATGGTGTTTTATAAAAATAGTTTCTAACAAATAATGAGTAAATAATTATAATAATACTTTCTCAATAATTGTCCTTGCAATCCGGAATAAATTCAATGTAGGACAGAACTTATTACTGCATCATGGGGCGTCGTGGCGCCACTCTGGCGCTGCTCCTAACGAGACCTGACTTCCTGATGACCAGAGTTCATTGAACCTAGCGATGTTGGTGCCCTGGGGCTTTTGCTAAAATTGTTTTTATTTTTTTGTAATATTATTGTTGAACTATATTTTTTTTTCCATTTTTGTAGAAGGTACCTTCTTACCTACCTAGTTATAGTTTTACTCTCTTGCTTATTACTGCATGGTCAAAATATAATTTATGCTAGATATCTATGGTTTTATTGTTATCAACATGAAATTTCGTTAGGTACTAGAATATGAATTTGGAAACTGAATATATTATCTAGCACGTTTTTTTATTATTAAATACTCATTTAAGTTAGATATTTCGTGTACCTCTCATTATTAGGTAGGTACTTCGTTGTTTGCATAATATAATCTACAATAATAAATGTGTAATATAATCTACATTATTCCCAGTATTATTCCCAGTAAAGGGGTAGCTACATTATTATAGAGGTTCCGATAAATCAGGTAAACTATGTACATAGGTGTATTAAATAGATTGTACATGTTGTCATAAAATCTACGCTGTAGGATGCCGGCGCCTGGCGCCAGGTCGGCGGTATCCTACACGCGCTGGATCCTTGATAATACAGCCAGCGTTCATTGAACTAACGAGATCGTGTTATTTGCTATTAATATAACCTATATTAGGAAAATTGCTGCAGAACCATATCAGGGAAATAATATTTATCACGCGAGAATGATTTTAGCATGAGGATAGAAGCTCGGTTTATTTGTACATGGCTTTGGCAGTAATCACGTATTGTAATATAGATTATGCTCATAATTCCTAGGTATTATTGTGGTTTGTAATATAACATTTCGTATTTACATATTGGGTATTCAATAATAATTTTGAACCTCCGGTAGTAACTGGCAGAAAATGTTTTATTAAAAATTTCTCCTTAGGCCAGGCTCCTTATCTAAGCCAGCACAGTCAACAATTTGTCATTATTATTGAAGACGAAATTTATGAACTTGTAAAAAAAAAATTAACTTTATTGTAAAAAATTGAGTACGAGTATGTATATAAGATAGACGAAGATTTCAAAAATGCTTAACATAAAATTGCATTAAACTTGTAGTGCGACTAGGTATCAACGTACGTAAGGCGTGCGCTACGACGCGCTCTACGTAAATCCGAATTTTACACACGATTTAAAATCCGCTACAAGCTACGGAGCTACGTGGGACGTAGACAGATCGTTTTCATATTAGATATTCAATAGTACAGGAAAAATGCAATTCTTCATGTAAAATAACTGAATATATTTTTTAATTTTGCAGTAAAGTTGTTAATTTTTGACGTTAATGTTGTATTGTATGTACCTTTTTCATGCGTACTACGAACGGCTACGAGAGTAACGTGCTACGGAGCGTAGAACTGCTACGTTTTAATTACGTTTATCAATAACACTTATACAATACAAGTATGCGTATTTTATAACTAAAAGTATTCTAATAAAAATAAACAAAAACAAAATTTAATTCCCCATAATTATACTTAACGAACATTTATCAATGAATGTCTACGGATCTTTATTTTATCCCCCAGGGTAATAAAATTTGTTTTGTGGTAATTATTTTTATGTAACAGATTAAGGACAAAATTTTGTAAGTAATAGCAAAATATAACAAAAATTTTAATACAGTATGCATCACTGAACGACGCCAACAATTTTGCCTTATAATACTTGAGCCTTTTATGTACACGTTTGAATCCTTTACAATTTACTCAGAGGGAGCCGTCTCAAGAAGGATTATTTTTAATATTTCCCCGAAGTAAAAGACACGTTTTGTCAATAAGGGGCACGCTTGCTTGTGAGATTACTTTCTTAAGTTCAATACCTAATGTAAACAAGGGTGAGCGTGACATCCGCCGTGTTGATTTTTGTAAGAATTTTTTACTTTTCCGCCTTTGATTTTAATAAGTTACGAAGTCTTTACACGGAATATTTAATGTGATCTCAGAAAATACGGAATGAATTTCGTTACATAATTTCTTTGTTAAAATTAATGCAAAGAAAAATGCCCTGATAGTAATGATGATATCTTTTTAGCTCGCTTAATTAAAAAAACGTAAGTATCTACTTTGATTTTGTTCCTTTGACTGAATTTTTTCACAAAATGTATAAATTTTCTGTGTAATTTAGGCTATTTTTGCTACCCCTATGAAAAAAATGTTAGAACAATTATTTTATAATCATATTGCTGCTTTTATTGTATCACTTTAATGTTCAGGAACCTGTCGATATTCAGCATTATGATGAGGTTTATGAGAAAATGTAAAAATAACTCTTTTAGACGTATAGGCACTGAAATAATACATGCTCGATTTAATATTAAGTGGGTACTTCTGTAATAATAATATGTAACGAGTTATTGGATATATTGAACCGGTTTTCTTCTAAAGACTATCAACATATAACTTTTTTTATGAATAGTTCACACCGAAGATATAAAATTGCTACATCTTAATTAAAATAATACGATTATGGTTCAGTCACGGTAATACTATAGATAGTATAACTGTGGTTCAGTGGTCCGAATTGAAATAGGCGGATTTTCATTACCTACTAATCGGGTACCGCACAGAATTATCGTAGTGCTAAATGGAATAACATTTACCTAAGCACTTCCGACGTTCGGCAAATTGATTAACTCGATATAACAATTTGAGCTTCTGTGATTATTATAGATCGAGTCCTCTGCTCTGGTCCTAGTGCCGTCATTTACATTTTATTTGAACTGTGAAAGCTACTTGAGTGAAATAATCGATTCAATGAATTTTGAAGAGCTTAAATTGAGCAAAGGAGGTAGCTGAAGTAGGCAAGAAACGGTCCAGGTACTTCATTTAATAAACAAATTACATTTCGCTTAAGTTTCTTAAAATAATTACTTGAGTCTTGAAGAATTCTGATATGACATGCCATATATAGCTGGCTTTTGGTGCGTTAACAATCTCAGATATCCAGAGTTACATAAATCAATGATTCAGCTTAAAATAAAGATAAACATTACAAACGTGTAATTAAAAGCATTACAAAGCAAAACGTCAGAAATAAGAAAGGAACACAAATTATTAAACTTAAAATAACATTGAGGCAACAAAGGGTTGTTCAAATATTCCGTATCGTTTGAGTAATTCCCTTTGTTAGCTTTGACGTACATTACGAATGCACACTATCCGGGCAAGGATTTAGCAGGATGTAGCAAATGTTTCAAAGCTCGGCACAAATTAGGACCCATTTAACTTCAGATCCGATTCCCTTTTCGTTGTAAATTTACGACGTACCTCTGTCTACCCAAAACTTTATTTTGGGCATGTTTATTGATTCATAGCGTTTATCGGCTTGTATTCGTGTGTTTGCGAGTCCCAAGGTCACTTTTCATAAGGAAAGGTAAAGTTTATTGAATCCAATTGATTTATACTTATTGGCTGGTACTGAAATTAAATACACAGGGCAACTTTTCCTTTAATAATATTTATCGTAAATGAATAATGAATACCTATGTTTATCCTTAAAATATTTAAGCACGTTGCAAAAGTTTTATTTCAACAGCGAAAATATATTTGAAATCGGGTTATAAAATTTTGGATGCAACAGGGATGACCACTGACCACACGCTGACAACGCTTGCTACGAACATAAAACTGACCACAATTTCAATCTGTCCATTTTTAGACATTAAAATTCAAGTATGTCCATGATTAAAA
The DNA here is from genome assembly GCA_018231125.1 of Spialia spio. Lineage (NCBI taxonomy): Eukaryota > Metazoa > Arthropoda > Insecta > Lepidoptera > Hesperiidae > Spialia > Spialia spio. The sequence continues at coordinate 110 of DWBW01000174.1, read as the reverse complement.
TTCAAATAGGTAATAAGCTATTTTGAAGACGGAAGTCAACTATGAAATATGACAAATAAAGTGGTCTACAAAAGTTGTTATAATTCCTGCAAGTAGCGCGGTAGGGCAAT
>DWBW01000173.1:0-12169 GCA_018231125.1 Spialia spio | reverse complement strand
ATTTCACACGGAAGCACGACTAAAACACAAAAACAGCACACCTTGCTTATTTTATTTATTAATGATATTAATTTTGGACATACATGTTGTGGTAGTATGCTCGTCTAAGCAGGCTTGGTATTCATTAAGCCCTATATTTTCAGGTTTTGACCCAAGAAGATTGGAATGTTGTATTGTTCAACGGTATGGAAAAAACCAGTCATTGGGCCGCGCTATATTTCGTGGCACTTATGACTTTTGGCAATTATGTTCTGTTTAATTTACTAGTAGCTATTCTGGTTGAAGGGTTCAGTTCTGAGGTAATTAAATTAGCAATTACAATTGTCGTTACACGTCTTGAATGTATATTTCTATGTAACAAAATATATTTGTAGCGAAATGAAAGAAGGGAGCGTGAGCAACGTGAATTGGCCAAATCTAAATTGTCAAGCGAATGCTTCTCTGACAACCACGAATTACAGTACGACGAATCCAATTCAGGATCTCATTCCAGCGATAGCTTTTCACAAGTAAGTTAATTGTTTATTTCAATCATGCTTAAATTAGAAAATTCTTTGTTGTTGCCTCCAGACAGATCATTCCATGGTTGAAAGTTACTTATGTATTATAAACATGTATTCAAAAAAATTCGACAAAGGATATCTTACTCAATTAGAGTACAGCGATAAAGACACGGTTAACTAAATTTTACGACATCCGTGTAATCTCCCTAAGTACAAAAGTAAACTTAGTTCCGTTGGCACGTGGTATCAGGAAACAGCGAAAAACGCCACCTTCTACGGCAAATTCAATCCAGAACTTGGTAACTAGCCAAACTTTCACTATTTACAATTTGGCTCCAAACAACAACCTATTTCTATCTATCTAAACAATTTCCTTTGAAGAAACTTATGTTTTACTTTCGCCCGCATAGAATGAAATAAAGAACTACTGGCGTTCAGCGGACGATGTGAGGAAAGCTAACGTGAAAGACGACGTTAACGGTCACAAAGACAAAGCACGATCGCGTCGCAAAACGAAGACTTCGTCTCATCATCCGAGCCTTTGCAAGGACTGCGCGCAATCTAACAAATGCAATATACAAAAGGTGGGTTGGCATTTCCTTTGCCGGAGATCAAATACACAAAGAACCGAGTAAATACGGGCTGAAGCGGAATATTCCGTAGTAAAACGATTGCTACAGTAAACAAACAACCTGCATGTAGGTAAACAGGCGGTTTGTTTATTTGTTTTTAAATATGCAAAGTATGTACGTTCTCGCACAGAAAACTTTTAACTTATTTGCTTTGAACTATGAAGTCGTACAGTTCGTTGAATTTACACGAAGCGTAATGAAAAAAAAGCTTTTTTGTTTCTAGGAATCAAAAATGTTAGCAAACAATACGAACGCAACAGACACCACTGCAGTAGTTCCAATGATAACTCACACAGCGGCCACGCCCCAAGATTCACCGTCCACTACTTTAGAACCTGGGACAACTTTCAGAGATTTTAACCTTGCTTTATCCCTTGAGCGATCTTCACTATCAAGCTTAGATTCTATTGACAGGACATCGGTACGTATAATTATCATTCGGGAAAATTCTAAATTATTTCCATTAAACGTATCCACTTTTATCGTATTATCTTTTGCAGTGTACAAGTATACAAGGACTACTTAAACCTCCAAATAGTTACACATTAACTCTTCATTCAGCGGTCGCACAGTTGGGTGCAGAGAAAGCCAGATTACCACCAATGACATTAGCACCTCCACCGTTGACTCTAGCACCTCCTCCTACAAGAATAACTTCTCCAGGTTCTACGTCACCTACGACACCAAGATCGCTGCCATCCCCTATAATTCCAGAGAAGAATTTACAAGTAACAATAGCTAAAGATGACAATTGTCTCAATATCAGTGACAAATCGAGTTTACTCAGTTCACAAAAGTAAGTACAGTAGTAGTATAAAACTCTTAACATTTTTAATTTCGTCTTCATTTTTTCCCCTTTCAACTTGCAATGGTTTTCTATAGAAGAAAGTAGCACAAATAAATGTGAAATAGTAATATTTACCTAATTATAACCTAGTTAGAGTGTCAATGGTCATGTCACAGCTAATGAAAATGATGAAACTTTTTTAGTTACTTTAAGAAATTCAAAGGTGATATAAAACTTTGCAAATTCCTTTCAGTTCCTTCAGATCTTACTAAAATTAAAACAACGGTCAAACTAGAAATAACAGGAGATAACTTTTCAGAAGCCTTACCACAATAACACCAACTCCCAGCGAAGACAAATGTCGGGTTCAGCGCGGCTATAGCTGGCGTCTCTCAAGACCGAGTCTTCGTCGCAAGAAACAACGTACCGGCTCTGACTCCGATGCTGTGGTCCTTAACAATGGACGCGATCATGGCGCTTGTAACGGTAACGGTAATGGTAACTTACATGCCATTAAGGTAGGTAGGTAGGTTTCTTTAATTTTATCTTTTAGATTTAAATGGCCTAGGGAATTGAGAGAAGTTTCCTCTTACTATTCAATTGTTTTAAAGTGTAATTTCTTCAGTCAATGTACTAACTATTTTTGTTTTGTTTCTTATTCCAAAATCTTTTACATTCTTCCTTATTTTACTCAGGTTCTAGTCTGCGTAAAAACGAGCTACTCCTATCTTCTTCGATGGTTATAAAAAATGATACACAATCAGAGTTACCAAACAATCGATCCAGATCTCAGTTACCTGCGGCCAGAGTACTGCCTCCCCAGGCGAGACGTGTGTCAGCACATACTGCACCATTGTTACCTGATGTAAGTTTGGCTAATTCTGTCATCTCCTTTTTACTAATCTCCATAACCATATTTGCCATATTCAGTATTCCTATACTTATTTAATCCATTATCGTAAACAATATTACTTTCCTTATTGTATGTCTTGTGATAATCATAAACTACTTTAGTATATGTATCTAATTCATTGTGAGTTGCGACACTTACAAACAATAAAAGAATCTTTGTTTAACTTGGACATAGTTCAATTTCTAATATTTGAGAACAACGTGTCTGGAAATGAATACTTCACATAAAGTGGTAGGAAAATGAAAACTGTGATATAACTAATAATAAACACATTTTATTTGCATAATCTCATCCATGTGTCAAATAATTTCCTATTATGATAATTCGGCTATCAACTGTTCGAAGGTATCATGGAAGGCTCCGGAAGGATTCCAGTCAGATTCGACCACTCGGCTCGACGGAGTCAAACCACCGCCACATCGCCTCTCCCTCACCAATGATTATTTGACAGGTAATATAACTGTAGCCCCCATTATTTCATTTTTTATTCTACTGTCACGGTCTTATAATAAGTTTATACGTAATTATCACTATCTGAACATTTCATTATTGATAAAAAGCCGCAACTTATTTTAACCAATGTTGTTTATTCTAAAATGTTATGCTAACACTATTTGTAGAGTAATTTTAAACTTATCATGGAACAGAGGGCGTTGCTTTACCGCTCGCTTTAACATGTTCGCATGACAAGATTTTCACTGTTATTTCCGTTCCATAAGTTTTTTTCATAAATTATTAAGCATCAATATAAGAGTAGAGCAAAGGGGTTTATTACGGAAAGTGTAAACTTTAAGTTAGTAGATAAAATATAACCGAAAAAGTCAAAATCAAAAATTAAGGTTAAAAAATAACTTCCACTCCGTAACAAGATGATAGCATCAGCAAACCCGAGCTCCATAAAATACCACTAAAATAAGCGATTCAAATAAATGGCAGCAAAACGTTCCCCTGGAGTCTTGTTAGCGAACCATTGCTCGTGTACTTCACGCTCAAAATAAAACTATTCAGAGCATTTTTTTAGGCTCGGATGCTTCTCAATATATATTAAAAGCAAAATATTCAAGCCAGGTGCTTCATTAAATTTTACGTCAATGGATCTTTTGAAGTTCGCTTTCGAATTTTGGTATTTCATTGAGGTTTTTGGTGTATTTTTTCTTTAATTTTAGCACTGATACTGATTTGAGGATAAAAATAATGTCATTTGCTTGTATTCTCTTATCGTTCCCATTTCAACCTCTTACATTTTACTCTTACCATTTTGAAGGACTTAATTATAATGAAGTACCGAATGTACCGATAACATTCGCGACTACTCGGTTTCGGTTATTTTTGAGATGAAGTTTGAATTGTACAAGCCGTATAATATAAGACAGCTTTCACAAATAGTAAATTATATTATTCCAATCTATTTCCCTATAGCAACATCAATGCCAGAAGTAAAATCAAGCAACTTAAGTCCAACGTCGACCCAACTGCCGCCGCTGACACGCCCGCCACGGAACGAGTCACCTGCGTTGTCGACAAGACATAACAATCAACCACTACCACTCATCAAACAAATTAATGAAGAGGTTTGTCTAATTAATGTTAATGAATAGATTTATGGAAGTAACCTTAAGAAGGTAAAATTTGTGACGATACATACCTTTTTAAAATTTTGGTAGAAGTTAAATGAGGAAAATGAGAAATTGTAAGGAAATTAAAAATGCTATTTGTTTCAATAACAATAATTAAAGAAATAATCTTTTGAACTACGGAATGAGAAAGAAACGATTGGTGAAAAGAACACAAAAAAAGAAGGTTAAGAAATGCTTACAGTTGAAAAACTATTGAGTTTATAAGAACCACTTTTTCAGGTTACAATAAACAATAACGTTTGCATATTCTCGTCGAGGTTTGATAGAAGACACTTCAAAGTGAAAGACTTATTCCGGTTTATGGAGCCAACGGGGTGTCTGAAGGAAAAGGAAGATTATTCTTTGTACATATTTGCCCCCGATAACAAGTAAGTAATGTCATAATATATAGGTAACATAAAAAAAGCTTTCCAAATAGTTAAGGAAAACACATGGACATTAACACTTCTATTTCTAAAAATCATATAAAATTTAGTACGATATTCAAAAGTAAAACTAGCCTCATTACGCACTATCGTCGGCGACTCAGTCATTCGACGACCAAAACAAGAAGCCAGTAACCAAGTCGACAGTGCGTTATGGCTCCTAAATAAAGTTGACCTTAATGCAGAAAATTCAAAATATTTCCACGTAAACTATTAAGTACTCAATTTATTCTAGTTTTCTATAAGACTGAATCATTCTTTACTGTATTACTTATGTAACATTTTTATCTGAAACATTCATTTAAAATTAGTTACGATATTAATAAACACTTCTAGGATTAGAAGACTGTGTACATGGATGGTTACAAGAAGTTGGTTTGATAACATAGTGCTATTATTTATTGCACTTAACTGCATCACATTAGCTATGGAACGTCCGAACATTCCACCCGATTCTAAAGAGAGAGCCTTTCTGTCATGCGCCAATTACGTCTTTACTGGTGTGTTTGCAGTTGAAATGTTTATAAAGGTAAATAAAGCCTTGTTTTTTTACTGAAATAAGTATATACTGAAGTATCTATATTATATCGTTGCTGTCTTGGTTAATTCTTACCTTTCGTACTTTGACATTTAAAACACCTAAGTGCCTATATACCTATTTATGAATTTACAATACGTACATCAAACATAGTCGACTTTTAACTAAGTCAGACGTTTAACAAATTGTGGTCATGGAACAAAACTATACCTATAAATATAAATTATTTTATACAGGTGGTGGCATCTGGAATGTTCTATGGTCCTGATGCATATTTTACATCGGGATGGAACATTATGGATGGTTCTCTTGTCATTATATCAATTATCGACTTGCTAATGTCTTTAGTATCAGAGTCCAGTCCGCGAATCTTCGGAATTCTCAGGGTAAGGTTATTTTTCATTTCTATTTTCTATCATACTCTGTTTTTCTACCATGAAAGCATTAACGTCAATTTATCGACTTTATTTACGATGTTTTTGTCTGAAACTGTGAAACTTTAAGATCTTTAGTTTGTTTTTCTTTCAACTTGTTTGTGACCATCTTTTAATTCAATAATCTTAGAAAGGTATCATAAGATTCAAATAGAAAGCGTATTTTTGTATCGTTAAATTGATTGGAATTTTCTCTTCCCAAATAGGTATTCAGACTGCTAAGGTCATTACGACCATTAAGGGTAATCAACCGAGCTCCAGGGCTGAAACTTGTGGTTCAAACATTATTGTCTTCACTTAGACCTATCGGAAACATTGTACTTATATGCTGTACATTCTTCATTATATTTGGTATTTTAGGAGTACAGGTAACAAAATTTTTGAAATTGTCGTATTTTAGGTTTATATAGATTCTTTTAGGCAAATACCGATATTAGATATTTTAACTAAATATCTAATATTCCTGTAATATTTTTATTTAGACGAAACTTTATCCTTATGTTATTTTATTGTTGGGTATATCAGAATTCTTCTTAAAATTATAAATAAACAAATCTTTCCTTTTAGCTATTTAAAGGAGCTTTCTTCTATTGTGAAGGTGCTAATATCAAAAACGTTAAAAACAAAACTGATTGTCTCGCTATCGAAGGCAATGTTTGGGTGAACAGAAAATATAATTTCGATGATCTGGGTAAAGCTCTGATGTCTCTCTTCGTACTAAGTTCTAGAGATGGTTGGGTTAATATAATGTATACAGGACTCGATGCTGTAGGCGTCGATCAACAGGTAAGGCTCACACCTCTGAACCAGTTCCTACTTACGAAAGGTGTAAACCAAACTTAATCAGTTTATTTTCTTTGGAGTTTTGCTTCAAAAGATGAAATTTAATACAATTTATATACCTATTTGTTGAATTTTTCAATACCTACGTTTTGTATAGCTTTAACATCATTTATCTTGGTTTCTGCTACTATTATCTTATTTTTTCAGCCCATTGTCAATTATTCCGAATGGCGATTGTTATATTTCATCGCGTTTATACTGCTAGTTGGTTTTTTTGTACTAAACATGTTCGTGGGAGTGGTTGTGGAGAACTTCCACAGATGTCGTGAAGAACAAGAGAAAGAAGAGAGAGTGAGACGCGCTGCTAAAAGAGCTCTGCAAATGGAGAAAAAAAGACGAAGTTAGTACGATTATTACGATACAACGATAATTTTTGTTAGTTAGGTTCAACCTTTGACATAAATACATTGTTGTGCCATATAACATTCTGTAATTTGTGACATTAAAGTATTTTTTCCATGAGAGTAAAAATCACAGAGTTACATACCTTCCTTTTGTAAGAATTTTTTGATAACCGTCGCAATTTATTATATCTTTGTTTCAGAAATGCATCAAAGACCTTACTATTCCGACTATTGTCAATATCGTCTATTTGTACATAACGTAGTAACTTCTAAGTACTTCGATTTAGCTATAGCTGGCGTCATCGGCCTGAATGTAGTCACAATGGCCATAGAATACTATAGAATGCCACCTGCACTGCAGTATGCGTTGAAGATATTCAATTATTTCTTCACAGCCGTATTCATATTAGAGGCGGCAATGAAGTTAGTAGCTTTAGGGTTTAAAATTTATTTAAAAGACAAATGGAATCAATTGGACGTGATAATCGTCATTTTATCAATAGTTGGAATAGTGCTAGAGGAACTAGAGACTAATATAATTCCAATAAACCCGACGATAATGAGGGTGATGCGAGTTTTGAGGATAGCACGCGTGTTGAAGTTATTGAAAATGGCAAAAGGGATAAGAGCACTACTGGACACGGTCATGCAAGCTTTGCCGCAAGTGGGAAACTTAGGGCTGTTATTTTTTTTACTTTTCTTTATATTTGCGGCATTGGGCGTAGAGCTCTTTGGGCGACTGGAGTGTTCTGATGAAATACCATGTCAAGGTATGTAAATACAAATTTATTTATATTTACCAGTAACATTTTAGTCAATGATTTAGTTTTAGTATAAATGATTTAGCAGAAAGCATGTCTTGATTTTTTTAATCCAATCTGAACTTTGTTTTCAACAATTTTTTTGAAACACTAAACTTTACGCTTTGTTTGTTTGTGTTTCTTATTTATTGAGAGTTCTATATTACCTAATTCTCCTAAACAGGTCTTGGTGAACACGCGCACTTTGCCAACTTTGGCATGGCATTTCTGACCCTTTTCCGAGTGGCAACGGGTGACAATTGGAACGGCATAATGAAAGACACGCTGAGAGAAGACTGCGATAGCTCCGTGGACTGCGTCCGCAACTGCTGTGTCTCCACCATCATTGCACCAATATTCTTCGTGGTTTTCGTTTTGATGGCACAATTTGTACTCGTCAACGTTGTGGTTGCTGTAAGTAAAAATAAAATGCTCATTTAATATTTTTTGAATAAACCGAAAAAAACACGTAGAAAAGAAACTGTATTATGCTCTTTCTCTAAAAAGTCCGTACATCAAATAATGTTCACTTTGTCACAGGTCCTTATGAAACACCTAGAAGAATCCCACAAGCAAATGGAAGACGAGATCGACATGGACGTTGAACTCGAACGCGAATTGGAACGGGAAGCAGACGACGAGGAGGACCGAGCGTTATGCCGAGCGTTAGAGGAATGCGTGGAACCGCCACGACCCTTGAACAAGGTACCTTCCCTACCAGCCAACTTCACTTACAGCGAACCGAAGCAGCCCATCCCTTCACCCGCTCGACGCCGCCGCACTATGCACTCTCACCACGCTTTATTACCAGCCGCACTACCACAGAGAAGGGCATCCTTATCCCCTCATGCGTTTGGACGACGTCGACAGGATTCCTCTTCGGACCCACCAGCAGCTCTCTATGAGGAAGACGCCCGATTCATCGACGCTGATGATGTCGACGAACTTGAACCAGGCAGCCCACCTCGAAGGGACTCCTTCGCGCAAAACAGACGACAACGCGTCGACAAACGAAACTCCTTACGAGGCGAAGAAGCCAGATTACTTAGACCAGCACCAGTCCTCCTCGCTGTACCCGCTACACGGCAAAGCTTTAGAAGTAACGGCTCCAGAAGAAGACTATCCACTGAATCAGCTACTGCCAGTGAAGTGAGTCATGCCTCGGTTCGCTCGCAGCCGCCTCCAGAAACTCTAGAACAGGTGATAAGCGAGGAGGAAAAGATCAGGATAGTGATAGCGGAAAGGCGGAAAATGGAAGCGACTAGGCCCGAAACCGAAGATGTCGTGGAGATGTCAGAACGGGGATCCTAGTCCAGGCAGAGCCGGCCGCAGCAACACCACGAAGTTTACATCTAAATGACAAACAAGTGGCACCCTAAATTCCCCCTTATCGCATTCCTCGTGATTTTCAAACCTACTCTTGATCTCGTGTGCTCAGGAAGTGATAGAAGCTTGAACACGGTTGCAGGGACGGTTGCAGTGCAGAATTGTATTGTTTGTGATTATGTTAGTGTGGTTATCATATGGTGAAGTTTTGCATCAGAGAGTGCACGAATTGTTTGGTACATTGATTTTCTATGTTCTATCCTCTCCAAGGACTATTTTGTTCCCCACTTGCGGCCGGTTCAACGACTTCGAAAGAGACTTTAATAAATTTAAGCGGTGTATAGATTACTTAGATAGCTGTTAGAACTAGTCAATTTGTGGTGGTGGAATGTTTTCTACGAGTGCTAAAATCACTTCATAATTCTATTAAGTATTTTAATTAGTATGGTGCTTGCTGTTAAATTTATTCGTTACTTAAAACTAGTTCATTATAAGAGTTTCCGAAGAACCTCAACGAATAAAAAATGGTTTGTATAGTGTGATATAAGTACTATTTAGTTTTGGTTGATGTGTTAGATGGAATTGTTATTAAATGTCGATTGTCGATTTGAATGTTAGATTTTGTTGTTTATATTTCAAGTACGGGTTTCGAATCATTGAATTTTAGGTATACATCGGCAACGATTTCGAAAAGCCTATTGTATTTATGATTTGGTGTAAATATTTAGTTGGTTCGATGTGAACTACTTTAGTAAACGACTGTTAATTTAGACTCGTAGTTAACTGTTACTAGTTAGATCTATGTCAATCTTGTAGATATCGAAACAGAACCAATCGTTCGCGAATTGAGTATTCTCTAAAGACGAAAAATATTTTCTGAATATAAATGAATCCTATTTTCATACAGAATCATGTACGTAAATTAGACATTTAACTGGCAATACGCACATAATGTAGAGTAGTACTCGTACTTAGTTCTTCATCCTTTAAACTACATACATAACTGCAATTGGACATTACTAATTATACATAGCGATCAGAACATAGTAGAATAAAATTAATAAAAATAATTATATTCCTCCTATCTATAGATCTTTTTATTAAACGTGCCAAATTTACAATAATTATAAAAATTATTTTGAAAAAGATTATACCTTCTTCTATTTTAATTAGAACATAATAATGTACATTCGCAACTGTCACCATTATTCAAAATAAATTAAAAATATTATTATTGATAAGAAGATAAAATCGAAATTTGTGAATATTTTATTTCCGATCTCTATAAAATTTATTTTGTACTGTTACTATGTAGTTCTTATTATAGTAAAAACGTATTAGTTAGGGAAGTCAGCAATAAATTTTATACTTCGACTGTGCCTTTCCTATTTCTAATGTATTAGCTCGAGAGTATTGTCGATAGACTTTGAACTTGATGTATGTATACTGTAGGAGTTGAATGGTAGATACATTATAAATGTTACACTTATTCTATATTTACTTTGTTATTTTTATTCATAATATCACTTTTCATTGTCTGGTATTGTGACAGTCCTATATAATGTAGGTACTTTCCTGTTTATAACCTGAATTGATAGATCTAAAAACTTTTTATTTATTCACTTTATTGATAAATCTTGTTTTTCTATTTCGTGATATAACATTTCTAATTATATTATTCAAAATAATAATCCAACATTGGTGTTTTAGTTTGAATAATTCTAACAATCTTACTTAAAAATGCTTAGATGTCAGAATAGAAAAATATTAACGATTTCTAACATTTTATGCAAAAGACAGTAAATTAATCCATAGTCTATAAGTTTTGTGCAAAACTTATCATCATAAAAATCATAAAAACAAACCAAATCCAAAAATTTAAATTGCCATGATCACAGTTTTATTTACCGCAACAGCTTTTCAATTTGTTATTTTTCACGTCACTTTCATCATTCCAAAATTTACTTTAGCGATGAATACTTGGGAATTAATAATTGCTTTCACTCCTTTAATTATTATATTTACTCTTGCTGTTAAGCAAAGTTTTCTCATTTACTCAGTTTATCTTTTTGTTTCCCTTTCAACAATGCTGTCTATCTCTTTTTTACACGATGTCTTCCATCATAATCACTTTACCCAGACTACTTTAATGTTACCTATCTTTTTATTAGAATTTAATACTGTTATAGGTACGTTTTCTATACTTTTTCTATGTTTATTTGAACCCATCGATGTAAAAAAATTTAATAAATGGAATTTGATACATTTAAGAAAAATATTTTCGTGATAAAGCAAATTTCGTGATAATGATTGTTTTTCGATACTGACTGTATAATAATTTTAAGAAGTATGAACAATGTTCATTAGTGGAGTACACCTGTTAAATTTAGCTGGTGATCTGTCAAGTTACAAAGTTACGAAATGTTAGGTTGAAAAATAAATTTAAAATCTAATCTGTCTTTTATTTCTTTCTTTTATCTGTTTTTATTTTATTTTTTCCTTTTTTAAATAAAGTTAACAGAACTGTAGATATCTTTAAAAACATCAAATGATGCATTTGGTACTCATGGCTGAACGTAATCTATAGAAAGGAAATAAATTGAAATGAAATATAAAATAAAAATTTATTTATCATACATAAGTGCTTTGTTACTTATCAGGAATAAGGACTGCCCTGTTGAGTCTTGATATAAGGAATCCCATTTACCCCAGCAATACACATTAACTTGCCTAGGTACATGCAGTAATAAAGTTAAGTTACACCTCTGGGGACAAACTATGCCTATTAGTTTCCTTGCATGCTAAGTTACTACTCACAGTACACGTCCTATAAACGAAGATTATCCAATACAATAAGATCCCTAATCAATGTGACCGAAAATCTTTTTACTCATTTTTATAAACCATTTTTAAGTATAGTATTACCCCAACTCCAAAGTGAACATTCGGCATAATAAATAGAAAAGGACAAACACACACGCAATGCA
>DWBW01000172.1:0-12183 GCA_018231125.1 Spialia spio | reverse complement strand
ATCATACCCCTATTTATAAGCGCAAATAAGTAAATTATTTCATTTTTAATAATATCGAGCTGAATTTAAACTTTATCTGAATTAGATTACCTATCATATTTTTGTATGTTAATTAAGTTTATTTTTGGACGCATTTTGTCTACGCATGATCAAAAGTGAAAAGTGAAACGATTCAATCAAAGATTAAGATAATTTTGATAGCCAAGAATGTGTGACCAATATTTCTTATTTCTTTACTACTTACTTACCTATTACATAATTTACGTTTGTGAAGATAGATGAGTAAATTCCAATAGGTAGTTAAGTACCTATCTAACTTATAAAATTGTCTTAAAATTACAGATCTGTTTGCCGAACTTGGTGCTATCCTATGGAGCATTCTGGGTCCATTTGTCGAATCTCGCAGTCCCTTTATGGCTGGGCTTGTCAACGCCGTCTATTTTCATTGTCACCTACAGTCTTACACGTAAGAACAGTTTGTAGTGAGTTTTGATGCCCCCAGAAAAATTTATTTGAAATATTGCAAATAGCCAGTAATTCAATACTATGTAGGCAATAGCTATATGGATGGCTAAGGCTATTTATAAATGGTTTGCTTCTCATTACGATGTATTGGACACATTCTTCATACGAGTGTATTCGATTAGCTTTTGGTTGAAATTAGATTGATTTATTTTACAGAATGTTGGTTTCGCGAGGCAGCAGATTCGTGGGGAGGTCCAGTTGGCTACCGTGTCATGGCTGCCCTCGGGCTAACCGTGGTTGTGGCTAGCTTGTTGATATGTGCGTTCATACCGTATCATTCGCACGCGTATATTTACGGAATACTTGGAGGTACGTTTATTTTGTTTTAAAAATGAGCACAGCAAAAACGTAGGTAGTAGGAATTCGCCATCTAAAATGATGTGAAAACTGCAAATCATACATTTTTATAGTTCAAGTTTATAATCGTGTTAGGCTTTTTTATGCAAAATAAACAAATTGCAAAAATCAGTGATGCAAACGTTTCTTTAATGATAAATAATAATTATTAAGATCGTTTGTTACTTTACGCATTATTATTTCAGGATTGGGAACATCCCTGATATCGGCACAGGTTGATGCAGTCATTTTCGAAACATACGACTCTCGCTTGGGTATTATACGAGGAATATGTTATACAGGCCAAGCTGTTGGTTTGTTCCTGTTTCCGCATTTAATATCCATTTTGATAGAACACTATGGATTCCCTTTTGCGCATATTGTACTAGCTGCTATTATGCTGCAAACATTACCTGCTATTTTACTGTTAAAAGTAGACGAAACGCACAGACGGCCCGTTACATTTTCTCGATATAGAGACGTATCAGAGACATACATGATATATGGAAACGATGCATTGGATAATTATTATTCAACTGAATTGCAACTTCATGACATGAGTAAGAAATGTTGGAAAAGTCCGTCAGATGACAATTTACATAGGGAAGAAAGGATAGACAATGAAGAAACTGATACAGGGATCGTCACCCCACCACCTAGCCCGGAAGAGAAAAGAAGGAATATATTTGGTGTAGACATTTTACCAGAGATACCTGAAGAAAGTGAGGAGAGTGATATAGATGAACAAAATACAGACGAAAATAATGTTAATAAAAATAAAAAACGCTTAAGCGTTGCTATTAAGAGATTGAGCATTTTAGGTGACAATTTTGATGAGTATATTGCTAAGCAAATTAGAAAAGATTCACGAGAAGATAATGACGTGAGTCAATATCGTGAAGTAGATATAGCTTATGATCATATAGCACCTAGAACTGATATTGAAACTGAAAAATTAATGGATTCATTCAGTTTCAGATGTCATTCGGCTTATGTTAACTTTAAGAGAAAAATATGTATTCCTTCGTATAGAGTTTATAGAGTCCGACGAAGGATTGTATATTTTATGTATAGTATAAATGACACCTTCATAAAGCCATTGACGGGATCATTATTATGTTGGAAGTTTTATCCTGCTTTGATGCTAAACTTCTCAAAACAGTGTTTATCTGGGGTATTTTTGGTGCTGATTCCAAAGATAGCTTTACAAGTGCGACCGAAAATTTCTATATTCGAAACGAACTTTTTAATGTCTCTTCACGGTTTTACTTGGATTTGTTTTTTATTGAGTACTCCGTGGCTAGCACAGACTCCAAAGAGGAATTTAAAATACGTTGCTGCCGTAGGTCTTATTGTATCAACGCTTGCATGTTTTGGTGGGTTTAAATTATTTTTACAGCATGTACATTATTTTACATCTTGTTTATTGAATACTTTTTCTTATATCAAGTATCAATTTTGTTTTTTTTTCAGTACTAGGAGAAGCCAAGAATCACGATTTACTTTCTATTGGTTGTGTAGTATCTGGACTGGGATACGGCGCGGTCTCTTCGTGTTGTGATGCGGCAATCCAAGACTTTGTGGGTGCGAGGATGTGGCCTAAAATCCACAGCACATTGGAAGTATTATCTGGAGTCCTATTGGGTGCATTTGTTGCTGGACTTACTTTCGTGGCACCGCTCAAAGGCCTTCAATATTTAATGTTGATATTAGGAATAACACTATCAGTAGTATCTTTTGTATGGTTGATTATTGCTATAGTATTTATGTACAAAACCAAAGTGAGATCTCTCCGCTTCGGCACGAATTGTTTATTTTAGGGTTACCTATTTAATGAATTTGTAAAATTATGACCACCTGCGTTCTATGTGTGTATTCGCGTTGGCTATGTGTGTATTCGATGCGGCTTACATTTAAATTATATTATTTATTCAAGAACATAAGAAATTTTCATTTTTAACACGCTTTTATCCAATTATGATTTTCGTTAGTGATGTTTCGGATCATTAAAAATGTAACTAGATCCGCGGATGCATTTGCGTCATAGTACCTAATTGGGACCTTTTTGATCTATCTATTTCGCATTGCTTATGTAGATCCTTAGTTACTGACAGATTTGTGAGAAATTAAATTAAATGTTGGATACCGTTAAAAGACAGAAAAATCGACGAATGCTAAGCTATTATATTATTTGTACTTCATTTACTGAAAATGTTACATTGAAGTTCCTTTTTTTTTCAAGAGATTCATATAAGCTTTAAGGCTGGTGAACCTGGAAATCTCACTTCACTGAACACGATTAACTAAGCCATGCCGGGCCTCGACATCCGTTGCGAAATGCAAACTTAAAGTGGTAGTGGCGTGGTCACAGATTAAAATATTTTTTTTTAAGTCATTATTTACACACACAAAATCAAATATCAAAAGGCAATACTTTAACAAGAAACGGCTAAAATCTCTGCTATCACATGAATGTGGCCGATTAGAGAGGGCATCTTGTGTACCTACCTAAGAATAACAACTGAAAAAAAAGATCTAAATAGGTATTGCTTATTGTTTACAAATTGCTGTTGCCTGATTTCCATGAGTAATATTACCTATGCGGGAATAGTAAATAAATGTCACTGAAAAACAAGAGAGTTTGCAGGAAACATGATGTCAACTTTATTTGTTTAATGTCGTTCTAATCTACACTCGCGGCAATGTATAATGTAATTAATTGTGACTGTGCTAACAAACGTTTACGTGCCCATTTCAATTATCTCAAATCTTGGTAAAGATATTATTCCCAAGAAAATTGTTTTAGAGGTTTGACGTATGAGTTAGCAAAGTGGGTTTGCCTTTACGGAAAAAAATATCAATTGAAATGTGGCTATGGCTTCCAAGAAAGGAAATACACTATATTTATATTCATTCCTTGTGGTAAGTATTTTTTTTTAATCAAAACCTACATAAAAGGAATTTTTTAAGACATTTTCAAATAAATGTGTAGCTATATTTGAAAATTCAATTAAACACAGTAGGTACATAATATGTGAATTATGAAATAAATCACAATCCCTAAAAAAATCAAAAGGTTATCGAAAGCAATAGGGCAAATTTAATAGCTTTCTAAAAAATCATCTACATAGGTGAAAGATAAGTGATATAAAATTAGTTTATTGTGCACAACAAATTCAGTGACAAGAATTTTAGTAGGTTCTGAGCTCTTGTTTAGTTTTTGTTTAGAATACAGTGAAGGATAACGCCGAGATCTTTATTATTTTTACAGATCATGTATTTAGGAGCAACCACAGCAACCAACATAGACTGTGGTGGAAAGCCCTTTCACTGTATTAATTCGACTCATTTCATGATATGCGTGGACTTGGGTGGAGGAGTATCAAAAACAGTCGACAACTTCGTTATTCAGTGTCCGTCAAAAACAGTGTGCCGTAAAAGCAATCATTTTGAATGCGAGTATCCAATGCCGACCACCACAGAGTCATCTATTCGAGTGGGTGATGAAACGAACGAATCCGAAACTAATTTACTAGTAATTACTGTTTCTCCATTCCCAAAAACTAATTTGAATACATTGAGCGTTACTACGCAAGCAGAGCTTTTTACTAGTACACAGACAAAACAACAAAGTACTACAACTAGTAGATCATTAAAAAGTGAAATAGATTTACCTAATGTAATAACAACGGAAGAGTATGGAGTGGAAAACTTATTTACAATTTCTCCAGAAGCAAGCCTTTTAAATAGCAATGACTCACATGGATTATTAAAATTGCCCAAAGGCGAAGAATCATTTCCAGAAGTTACCACTTTGCCGATTGCGACACAAACTGCACAAGTGGTTTCAAAAGTATCATTGGATATTGAATCACCAAGTGATGTTATAAACGAAGTAACTAATAAAAGTGAAAATAGTGAGTTATTAAACAGAAACGGATCTCAAATCGTAAATAGTTTCGATATATTAGATACCACTACAGAGTCGTTTGATAAAAAAATTACTAATGTTTCTGAACATGTTTCTAATGCCACTCCCGAAATATCAAGTTTATCTTATTTAATGACAAGCACCAATAATATAGTTATTAACTCTTTTAACGACTCAGGTCCTGAAATTATACACGACGAAGTTCTGCTAAATACATCATTCTCGCCTCAAGATTTGCCAATGAATAAAAGTTCAGCTGTAAGTGTTCATGAAACAACAAGTTTTACTTACGAAAATACTTCTTCAGGAATTAAAAACCTGACATCTGAATTATATGGAACGGAATCCAATATACAAGTGACAATAAATGAGCTGGAATTAACCACTGATAATAGGCCAGAAAGCAACACGTCTGTAAGTAACGAAAATATAATTAATAAAAATAATTTATTGAATGTCACTAATTCTCAATTTGTTACCTTACTGGATATATCAATATTAGATATAGCTACAGACTCGATTAGTGAAAATCCTACTCCAGAGATATCGACTTTGCCTTTTTTAATGACAAGCACTGATGATATAATTAAACAAAACACATTCTATGAGTCATCCACTGAAGCCAAAACTACAAATGATGAAATTATATTAACTACACAGTTGCCTCCACGGGATTTTTCAATTAATAATAAATCATTTGAAAAAGTTCAACAAGAAATAACAATTCATAATAGCTTATTAAATACTCCTTCAGTAGTAGAAAACTTGACATCTATACTTGATGTGACAGAATCCAATACACAAATAACAAAAGCTGAGTGGAACCTAAACTTTGATAATAAGACAGACATTATTTCTACAAATAATGAAAGCATAATTAACAGTACCAATTCTTTAAATACCAATTATTCGCATATTGTTACCTTAACGGATATATTATTCTCGGATACAGCTACAGAATCGATAAGTAAAAATCTGCACGAGGACCTTTCAGAATATATCTCTACGACAGATGTTGTAAATACCACTCCTACTACTTTATCTTACTTTATGTCAAGCACTGATGATAAAATTAAACTAAACACGTTTTTTGAATCGTCTACAGAAGCAAAACAAACTACACGCAACGAAATACTATTAAGTACACAGCTATCAACACAAGATTTATCAGTTACTGAATCTGAAACATCATCTGCAAACGTTCATCACAAAGCAACAACGATTTATAATTACTTAAGTACTCCTCCAATAGTAAAAGATTTAATATCTCAATTATATGTAACGGAATCCAATAAACAAGTGATAGAAACTGAGCAGGAAATAAGCTTTAATAATAACACAGAAATTAGTACGTCCACAAATAACAAGAGCACAAGTAATAATATTGATTTATTAAATAGAAATAGTTCACATTCTGTGACCTCAACGGATATATACTTAGATACTATTACAGATTCGATTGGTAAAAAATTGTCTAATGACGTTCCAGAACATGAATCTAAATTTGATATAGTAAATACCACCGCTAGTATAACTAACCCAAATACACCATTTGAGTCATCCACGGCAGGTAAAGAAATTTCAGGGGACAAAATAATATTAAGTACAAAGCTAACGCCGCAAGATTTAACAATCACTAAATCTTCATCTAAAGATGTTCATAAAATGACAACAACAAAGTATAATTTCTTAAATACGCCTTCAATAGTAAGTAACTTAACGACGGTTGATTTTTATGTGACGGAATTCAACACACAAGAAATAGAAACCACTTCAAGCCTAAACGATAATATAGAAAATATACAAACAGGGACTATTTTGAATATGTTAGCCGAACCCGAATACACGTTAAATATTTCAAGACCAGTCAGTACAGTTACTAACAAGAGCACTAGTTTAGAAACTTTTCCAAACGATAATATTGTACACAATCAAGGTTTTACGCCGGAAACGTCAACAGGAACGGAATTACTAAATGATATTGGAACTCCCTCAACAGACTCTCAAATAACATCGAATGCCGTGAAACCAAATAGGGAAATCAGTGATAAATTTGTACTGCTTACCACACAAACAGTTTACCTGAAAAGTGATTCAATGGGCAATGAAATTATTTTACCCGTAAATAATAATTTGTCAAGTAGCATCGCACAAAAAAGCAAACCTACGACCACGGATGAATCTGACCATGTTATTTATTCTAATGATACATATACAGAATCAGTGACACCATCTTTACCTGATGTATCAACCACTACCGAGTCCTCGTATAGAACTTTGTTGGAATCAACCACAGAATCGTTGAAAGCTTCTGGTGATGCTATCGTGATGAATACAAGCTTATTTCCAAAATATTTTTCAACTGTATCAACAATACTTGAAGAAAGTAATTATGTAACAACAGATGGGTATGATTCTTTAGATACGGTGAGAACAGAAAGGCGTGATCTGTATACTTCTTCAGGAACTGAAATGCTGACAACGACATCAGGGGTTAAATTTGAAAACAAAGCGATGGAAATGGATTCAGAGAAAACCTCGAGCTCTTCCAATATGAAAGACAATAACAGCTTATTATTGCAAAATCAATATGCAACAAATTTGATTTTCTCAAACCTTAAAATGAAAACAGATTTATTGAATAACTATTCAACTCCTGTTTCTTTTGAAAAATCAACAACAGCTTTAGAGCCAGCAAACGACTTGATACAAAATAGTGTTGTGGAAAATAACACAGTCTTAAATAATTTAACATACACTGAAATTTTGTCAGAAAACAATACAGAAAACCTTCCTAAAGTCTCAAATACGTTTGTGCAATCAGGAGTTATTAATAATAATCCAACCCAGAAATCAAATGTGCCAGTCAAGCAGTTTGAGACATATACCTCAGACCATATTTATCTTTCGAATAAAGGAGCTGAAACAATCGAATCTACAAAATTAACCGATGAGTTAGTTACATCTCTACCTGAGCTCGGCAATCCAATCATCAAGCAGAAACAGGATGAAATCATAACAGGAATTACAAATACACCTAATGCCTTACTACACAATGAGAATTATAATACATCTAAACACAACTTAGCTAATCAAGAGACATTAAGTATTCCAGATTTCACTATTAACAGCCCAAAGCAAACTATGATAACTGAAAATCCTGTCACTCAACCGAAAAATACAAAAGATAAACTTCAAAAAGACATATTAGTTACTACAACTACAATAAAAGATGCCAAACAGCAACCAATCACTTCCTTCGAGTCTCTAAATATGGCTAATGCAAACACAGTTTCTAGCACAGTTCGTAATCATTTATCTGCGATTGAGCCATACTTGGTTTCTGTAACACCATACGATTTTGTAACACAGAATGAATTTATAGAAGCAAATCATAATCAGCCTTCTATTAACGCAGAGAGTAGTACTGTGGAAGTAAAAGCGCAGAATTTTGAAACGATTGATAATATAAACGTTTTTGTAAATACTAATCCACAAAATGAACTTTCTAATAAATTTATTACATATACCTCAAGCATAAAATCAGTTACAAGTAAACAAGCCACCCAGACACCGACAACTTTTCAACATTTTACAACTGATGGTTTGAATTCTATGGATGCAAACATTGACGAAGCACATAAAGTAATAACTGATAAAAACAAACATACATCGCAAGCAAACAAAACTAAAATTGTTTTTGATGGGACTCACAAAACTAAAACTTTCTATGTGGAGAAGCCAGAAGGCATTGTGTTTGAAAATTCTGTACACAACTATACAACAAAGCCAAATATTTCTGGTTCTACAATAAAAATAATGGACGGCACAGTTAAAGCAGATTATAAAGAAATTATAGCCAGTACAGACGAGGACACAAAACTTCAAAAAGATTCAAATAAGAATATAGAAAATTATCTTACGAACACAACAATTAACCCAATAACTCAGACCATTACACGTTTATCACCCTGGACTAAAAGTATCACGAATTCTACTGCAGCAATAGCAACAATTCTAATGCAACATAGCACACCACCTAATATTAACAACACAAACATTAACGAACAGCGAACCCCGATAAGCAATGTAACGAAGCTTGATACTGAAACCTTGGCTAAACCTTCTATCAGTTCGTTAACGTCACAAATTAATATGTATGTAAGACCTCAAAATGACGGTCAGCAAAATATATATTCTGCTATGACTGAAAAATATATCAAATTAGAAAACAGAAAATACGACGTAGTAAGCAAGGGAAAATCATCAACAATAAACAGTTTGATAACAGAGGATTTAGCGACGAATCTGACACCAAGTTTAGGCGATATAATTAAACTTGAACACACAGGACAAAACATTACAAGAAACATTTTACCTAGAGAATTAAACACGCTTCGTAATAAAAGCACTTATGGAGCAGCTAAGCAGTCATCCAACAGCTTTGTTATCGATATTTTAAATAGAAAAGAAGACTCACAATCATTAAATGAGTCCGTTTCTGACAGCTCTGGAATAAATACGCTCCAAGAAACAAAGAAGTTATTAGACGCCAGTTTCAATGCAACGAAAACAAAATTAGAGATAAGCAATATAAGGTCACCTCAAACAACAGTAATGAATTTATCTGAAAATATTGACAAATCTTTCTCTAACATATCTTCAGAAGATCCAACGCCCACAAACCCTCGCCAAGTTTTTTCATATTCAATAGGAATTTCGACATCAGCAGCTACTGAAGTACAAAGCCTGAATGTATCTGAAATAATAAATAACAAGGAATTTATAAATGATAACCATCAAATTCCTGATGTAAATAACCTTAATATTTTAAAATTGGAACTGAAGAAAAGTAATACAACAGTGGTAAACCTAACACAAAAAGAAAAGTCAGGCAACATTTTTGCAACACATTCATCTACACAATTATTTAATACCAAGAACGATTATGTGGCTCTACAGAAAATAGAATTAAAGAAAGATAACTATAATGTAAATATAACCGTTAATAAGCTTCCTAAGTTGCTCAACACTACCATTAATCTAGAATCACCAACAAAAGTTTCTCCTGTTACGATAATTTCAGTAACTCAAGAAAATGTTAAATATGGACATAATATTATGTCGGACATTTTAAGTACTAAAAAATTACAGGTTAATCAGCCTGAAGTTAAAGGTAAGCAGTTACTTAGTCGGGAAGAAATGATTTTTACGCCAACAAGACCTACGATGCCCAACAATAGCGAAAGAAATAAGTTGTTGAAAAGAACTATTCCTGCACTACCAAATGTTGAGAAACAGAACTCTATTAATATAGTAGGTCAACGTTACAATAACACGTTCAACTGTATGAACCGCATGCGAGGCAGATATGCAGATAAGAACGATTGCAGGAAATTTTATATTTGTATCGGTAGAATACAACATATACAAGGTGTTTGTCCTATCAATACTGTCTTTAGCGAAATAAAGAAGCAGTGTACTAAAAACTTATCCCATTGCATGATCAATAACCAATTCCATTGCATTCGAGAAGGAAGATTTAGCGATATGATAAATAGTAATATTTATTACATTTGTGTTAAAAATAAAAATTCGTATGTACGATTTAAATTACAATGTCAGAGCGGATATCATTTAAATAAAACGAGCGTAAGATGTATAAAGGATCAAGTATCGCAACAACAAAAATCTTCAATGTCCATCGACAGTGAATCTATTAAAGCAAGTGATCAAAGCACACAAGAACGCAAATCTACAAAAGATAAAAAAGCTGAGAAAGACCCAGAAAAATACATTTGCAAACGTGAAGGAAAGTTTGCACACCCAGACGACTGTCGCAAATATTACGTGTGCTCGAAAAATTCAAAATCTGTTTTCAGACGCAGGACTAAAAAATGTGACTCCGATGAAGTGTTTCATAGAGAAAAGAAAAAGTGCGTCAGTGATGAGAGTTATGAGTGTAAATAAACTTTGTAGGACATTTTTATTTATGATGAACATTGTGCGTCATGATGAACTACGCTACACTAAGTAGGTATCCTATGTTTGATTCAGAATCAAAATATCAGGTCTGGCTTAGCCATGTGACTTTAAGATAAGATTATTTTTCATTTAATTAACTGTTAGTATTTATTTGTGTTAGAAACATCAAGTAGGTCTTATGAAGTTTTATTTAAAAACTTTTATAGAAACTAATATTGATTCTGTGAGCTTTATCAATTTTATGCTTGTTTTTTTACATTTGAAATTGCATCCATATTCGAAAATAATGTATTAACTAATGACGAAAAAAAGAGAAAAGTTGAAGGGGATGCCTCTCACCTATTTGATATGTGTGGCTGGCTAGTTGGTCTATGTAGGTACTCGTATGTAGTGGCTCTTCCTATTAACTTTTACACTTGGTTCCGTGGTATTAACAGTTATTATAAGTAGTAGTAGAAATATTAATGTAATAAGAAATAATTTTGAAATCGCATTTTATTATAGTAGGTACCTACAAATAATATTGATTGATTGAGATTGTTGTTGAATAAAAAATAAAAAGTAAAAGCGCTGTTATTTCTTTTTATCACTCCAATACTAACGTTTCAATTTATTAACATCGTAATTTGCAAGTATATCTATTTAAACTAGGTTCAGAGATTTTTGTAAAGTATTAAAAGAATGAGAAAATTAAACACCCACCGTTTAATTTAATTAATTAAAAAATAATCTTATAAGTCGTATATTCTTAAAGTTAGTAAGTAAATTGTTATGTTAGTAACTTATCAATAAATATTAGTAACTTAACAATAAACGTTAGTACAGTAACAATATTAATTTAAGTTAAAAATTTATTCTTGATGTTTGTTCTTGGTCTGCGATACGCTGCTCCTGCACCCTCAACAAATTGATCCTGGTCGTCTCTTTCCAGTGTTATGCAAAATTGATTAGAAAATACGGTACATCGAACTGTCGTCTCCCCACTGACGGGCCGCGACGGGCAGAAATAAGTAGCACGGACTGGACTTTTGTCTTGCGTTACAGAAAACTTGTAGCTCTTACAGTCTATGGGTCTATTGGGGTGACTGGGCGAGGAATTGCGCCTATTGCTATCCATCCTGTCAATTTGACCGTGGTACAGCTTTGGGACATTCGATGTTGTTTCGTTTAGAGGACACCTGTATTTCTCCGGCGACGAACAAGTGCGTGTGAACCCGTTGAAAACGGTATTACCACCGCATTTGAATTTTATGCCTTGATAATGATTCTTGTTAAAAATGCACATGATGTACCCCTTACACCCCGGGACGCTTGGGTCGGCGACTCTTTCATTCCGATGACATCTCAAAGTTTGTCTCAAGGACGGATCGACATAATTCATGGCGTTGTCACAAACTGCGGTTGAG
>DWBW01000171.1:0-12184 GCA_018231125.1 Spialia spio | reverse complement strand
CGCGCTGACCGGACGCCGCGCCGCACTGCTCGTCCATCATAACTCATAATTTACGCTTACATCGACAATATTGTGCACTTTCCACGATCTCCCTCTACATCTTATGTTTCACTTTATGGTCTTAAATGCCTTATCTCCGACTATGTTTGTCTTTTGAGCTTCTTGTATTATTAAACTTATATGCACATTTAAGTTATACGTAATAAGTATAGCCGTCGTTTTAATACAACATAACTTAATACTTTATAAGGAAACAGTCACAAAACGATACTAAGGATATAAACATAACAAACGAAAAAAATTAAAAAACAAAATATGTTTATTGAGTGACCAGATTTTTACTATTGTAATTGTTTGTAGGTAGGACCTAATGTTGACGCATCTTGCAACGTTGTAGCCCCGTAGCGCTTCTTACTACATTAATTTTGCAAGTTAAAGATAATTAGAATTAATCACATTATAAGTAGTTAAATTAAACTTATTTAATATAAATAATTTTATTGTAATACCTAAATATCAGTGAGAAGAATGAACAATGAAGATTAAATTTTGATTCATAACAGTATTTTGAATAATATCTTAATGCTTAGTATGTGTTTGTTCACCCGTTCCTGTAACCGAACAGAAATTTTTAAGTATAAAAGTTATTGATTCAAAAATGTAATAGGTAGTTAATATCATATGAAAAACTTCTGAGGCACACATTCTGTATATTTAGAAAAATAATACTTATCAATTAAATCAATTCTTAGATGAAAAAACTCCAAATTTCCAATCTCACGTGTGTCATCGGCTTGGCAGTCAGGAGCTACAAACTACAAAGTAGTCAAAGGCAGTATTTGTTGTGGATCGCGCTAATCGGCTTAACCACCCAATTCAACACTTCTATTGGCCCTTTTAGCGCGCCTGAATTGAAGGCGTTTGGAGAATTCATCGAAATTAATTCTCAGTTTGTTTGCCTATTGTAGAACTACCGACGGTTGGGCCATTGTACGGAGCATTGTTATTTATTTAATAAACGATGACATATCTTGGTCGAATGTATTCCCAATCGACATACGAAGGCGTTAAGCTCTTTGTAGAGCCGGGTATTTACCGACCGGTGTACCTACAATTTTATTGCTCTCACACTCACACGATTTCGCATTCTTATTTAACGTGTATGATATTTTATCCATGTTTGACATCGTGAATTAAAAAAAAAATTAATGCAAAATATTCATACCTAGATACTTATTAGGATTATCATACAAAAATACATTACTCAATTTCATTACTTAATGTTTCTGTACTTATTTCTCATTCAATATGTATGTACTTGCAGCCTAATCTTAAATCTCCTCTAAGAAAAAATATCGCAAATGTAGTTTATAATTTTTAGAAATGTTGCTTTAAAAAAAGTGTCTTGGCATTCTAAATTGGCCTCGAATGAACTATAACTAAAAATATAACATTTAACACTTTAACTTTTAACTCAGAAAACATTTTTTCTAAATGTCTCTCTATCGTTGAGCTGTATTTTTAGGTACTTATTTTTAAAGCATCTATCAATAATAAATCACCATTTTTGAATAATAAAATAACTTCCATGAATTTGAAGTACCTACCTACATAATTTTTCCCTTGGATCAGGTCATGTCAAAAGTGAATACACTTGTTTCAAATATAAACGTACAACAGGTGCAAGGAAAACACCTCACACTCACACCAGCCAGCAAGTATTTCAGTAATCGGGTCGCAAGCTATCGCTCGGCAGCCCACGATTAGATAAATGCGGGATCGGCAAATATTTAACCGACAAACAATGGTCACTCACATCGCATCTACGTGTACCTACCTCTGATTGACACAACCTATCGCACGCAAGAAACAACATTCTATATACCTACCTACCACGTTACCACGTATTGGTAGGTACTTAGTTTAAACACTTACGTTAATTTAAGAATTATAAACTCAAAGCAAGTTTAAAAAATACTACACCTACATAGCCAACTTGAATACCAGTCACTTGTCAAAATGTAGGTCTTATACGACCTGGCTTGTTAACTTGTTATAATTATAGTATGATCTGTGTTATTAGGTATGTGGGTGGATACTTCATACGGCAGTAAGGGTACACCTAGACAAAACGACTTGGTAAAGCCATTACGATAAAAGCTAAAGGATAAAATTGTATTGTATTGTAAAATAGTATTATAGGTAATAGATAGGTAACCATCTGATTATTACAGTACCTTACTAATTTTCCTGGAATCTTTACTAAGAAATCAATAAAAAGAAGGCATAAAATAAAATAAAGATTATTTCTCATTAGATTTATATTCACAGAATAATTTATATGTAACAACTTTTTACAATTTCCAATATACAATTCAATTTAAGATTTAGGTAAAATTAAACAATATAAATTTTGGCCTATTTAAAACTCTTTTTACTATAGTTTAGATTGAAACATATACTTAGTTTTAGTGTCTGCGTTATGTTAAATAAAGGAGCCACGTTTATTTAGTCTTATTTATCACACACCAATTAAACATTTCGACTTATATCTAGTACCTACTATTTGTAAATTTGTCTGACAATTTTAAAGAACAGGACAAGACATAGTTACCATCATAGTTGCAATACACATATTTAATTATACCGTTTTTCATTTTTACTTTATGAACCTTATTATTTCACCTACATAATATATTATAAATATGCGAACGCCTCCTCTACGAAACCGCGTAGCTACCTGCTACGACATTTTTAATCTACAATTTCCACTATCACCAATTTTTTGTTTTTTATACAACATTTTATACTAGGTACCAAAAATTATAACACAGGCGTTTCATATATTTAATCTTTGTAGAACATGTATTCATAAATATTTATATCCTAAGCATATAGTTACGGCTATGATAATACTGAACCTTACAACTAAATATTGCAATGTGATAAAATCTGGTCATTTCACATAATTCTAAATAGTAATAGTATTAGGCCTAAATTCTGCAATTTTTTACATTAATATACAAATTTAAATTAACTGGAATGTACATAATCACAAGTCATTTCGTCGGTAGTCTACGAATGCTGTCAAAATATTAATTAGTTTTATGATATCTTAAGGTGAAATTAAAGAGTAATTTTGCTAACGGAGGTAAGCAGCTACTCTTGAATAATTTAAAATTGTGAATGAATTTAATTTCTTAAAGCTCTGTTCGATAAAAAGAATAGGAACTTCACATACCTTAAAACGAACGAAATCACAAATAATAAATACTTCTCATTTCGTATTCGAGATAATGAGAGGGAATAAACATTTCTTATATTTCTGTACACGGTTATAAATTACGATAGTAAAGTTTATTTAAAGATAGCAATAAATTATTTGCAAGAATATTCGTAATAACAAATAACACCGTTCTGTTTCTATGTACCGCTCATGTCAATTCATCTTATCAGTGGACATATTGAAACGATTGCATGCATCAGTGCGATAAGCATACGATCGTTGAGAATATAACTGTTGTCGCGAGTTAGAGACAGGTAGGTACTTACTTATTGTAAAGGTAAATAAAAATATTAGGTAAAGAAACAAAACGATGCTTTTTGTTCAATAAAAAAAACAAAGTAAGTTAATATTAAAGGAACAAACGACTCTACGAAGACTAGTAAACCACTAATATGAATACAATTTTACCACCAGCATCCTCCAGGCTGCGGTGCATGGGGCCCTGTGACTGGTGGCTGATGATGCATGGGTTGGTACGCCGGCAGCGACATGCCTAATGGAGGTAGACCATCCGGCTTACCCAAGCACGGCCTTCCATCTTTAACAAGAACCGGGACCGCTACTCGCCTCGGAGAATTCAAACCACCCACATTCAAATCATGGGCGGCCCCCTTCTCCTGTACTGCTCTTTTCGTCTTGTACCTGTGGTTCTGAAACCATATTTTCACTTGCGTTGGAGTAAGACGAATAAGACTGGCAAGATGTTCTCTTTCTGGCGCAGAAAGATATCTTTGCTGACGGAATCTTCTCTCCAGTTCGTAGGTTTGCGCTTTAGAAAATAGGACACGACGTTTCCGCTTCTTATGGGAGAGGTTTGGATCCGTAGTGTTGTTGGGTGGGTGGTCGTGATCGTCGTCCTCGTGCTCGATATCGTGGTCATTGTCAGGGTCGATGTCGTGGTCGTGTCGTGAGTCCGTAACGGGCGGAGATGCAGCTGAGGCGCCTACATATGACAACTCAGAGGCTCGGGATGTACTATCCGGACTCGCTTGCTGACCAATCACACCTAGGACAAACAAAAATTAATATAAAAGTCAAGTTGTTTTTACATTGGGATGGATAATATCATACCTACATTAATAAACCCAGACAAAAACTAAAAAAAAAATGTAGAAACATTTATATTTTATACCATAAATATGAATTTATCTTACTATATACCAGCTACTATATATTAGTAGGCCTATATGGAAATGTTCAAGAAAATTTATTATTTTTAATTTTTTTAAAATTACATTATTGTTATTAAATAGGTATTTATAAGTTAATCATCTACTGATTGATCTGACTCTGATTTTAACTCCATATAATTTCCTTTAAGTAGATACCTAATATAAATCAAATGATTTCATTTCAGTCATTGAAATGATTAATAATAATGATTTGTATAAGTTGTAACTTGTAATGCATCAAGCACAAAACACTCGTTTTGAAAGCCCCACTTAATCTCTTGGGGTCGGTACATTTAAATGCAACTAGACAGCTCATAATAATGGAAATGAAAAAAATCACAAATATATTTCTTTGTTCCCGTTTACCCCTCACACATTCGTAGCTTTTTCACACGGATATGATAATATAGGGCGGGAGTGAGGCTGGGCGTGGTGGGCGAGGGGAGGGGGAGTGAGAGGGGGGAAGGAGACCCCACCCACACAGGCAGCTGCCTTCATCCATTGTTCAGACGATTCCACGATTGCCGTTAAAGATGGAAAAGCCTGTCACGAAATCTATTTGTTTTAGTTACGTACGAGAAGTGATCAGTTTATCGAGGTGAATAAGATGAATCATTTGGCTTGTGGAAGTATAATAATACTATAACTTTAGCCATTTTTTGACTGCACCTTTTTCCCAATGCTTTAATTTATTCACTTTTTTTTGATTAAGAAGAAATAGAGTGAAAAGGAATGGATAGCCTAGGTTTAAATCAAGACTTCTCACCTGGAAAATGCCTACATCTATAAATTAAGTAAATATAAGTAAATAAAAGGAAAATTATTTCTAATACCTAGTGCAAGAGATTAAATGACCAATTACTTACATAATATACAGTAAATGTAGAGTCGGGTTCGTATAAATGTAGCTAGAGCTATTTCCACTATAGGTACCTACTACTATACTAGAGATTGAAAAAATTTTAAGTAGGCATTTTCTAGTATTGTTATCTAGTTACTTTACTTCCTGATAAATGGCACAGTAAGTACAGGAAATTGTAATGTTGTTACCGCGTAAAAAGTTGCCCTACAACGATTTTCCGCACTAAACTCCCAACGCTAGACAATACAACATCAATAAAATCTATAACTGTCATCGAATAATGAACTAATAGCGTCCCTAACAGCCGCAAACACGGTGTAATTGATAGTCGACAGCTGCTCATGGGCATGGGCCTCTATTGGTGACAGATTGGTTCCGCGCCGTACCCCTCGGCCGCTAAACAATCGCTATCGCAGCTACCGGCCGGGGCGTGATCGAGCGACCCCGATCAACGGGACACCCGATGCCATTTATCTTTATCCAACACATCGTTTAGAGGCACTATCTTCGCAAATTGCTATTCCCGTTACGGTTGTGCTTTGTAAGATTTAACGTAAACGCAAATTTGTCGAAAAATCGTCGGTGCAAAAGAAGACAGGAACAATGTAGAGTTTGGTAAATCCGTGTCTCGTTATTAATGTTCCGGGTAGAGTTACGATTCTGTGACGGATGTTTATAAGAAATAAAATAACCTTTAATGACCTTTAGAAGGTTGTATGAGTGAAAAATACAAAATAGAATAATAAAAAATTTTCTTAGATTTTATTTATTAATCCGTTTCAGCGATAACAGCAATTTTAATATAGCTATATATGCCACGCATGAATAGTTTTTTATTCAATCAATCACGGAAGACATCGAGTTTTTTTATTGAACAAGCAATCGAACGTGCTCACAATGAGTGCCGAAATATTTGATAAGCGATAAAAATAATTAATGACAACTACAGATTAGCGGGTGAAGGCACTCCACATATACATTCATTATTTTGATGACGACAATTGACCTCTCCATTTAAAGCAGGCATTTTATTGTCAGACCATGTTAAACTTTATGTTTATGCCTTAACCGCAAGTGAGTTATAATGTTAGTAGTGATAATGGCCGTGAATAAAACTTAGTGATTAAGTCGACTCTTCGAAGTTAAAATGTAGAGCAATCATGACAGGGCCACTTTGAGATGCTTTACAACGAAGCAACCTTACGATACTAACTTTAATGCAAAAGTTATTGCCGTTAAATTTTCTTAAGATGAATGTGAAGACACATTTTTTATAATGTACAATCTACAAGAATGAATAAAATAGTATTTAGTTGTACCAAATGTAGGAACCGCGTAGAGGAAACTTATCTATGTTTTGTTAATGGCTTGCATGCTGAAGATAAAACAAAACGTACATGTGTTTAGCATATATACTTAGAGACGAATATCTAGAAAACTATTAAAAAAACAATATGTCTTCATTAGTCGTGTGAAACAGAATGAAAGTCACAATAGCAGGCGTGTATGTAGATCCATTAGACTCGATATCCACGAGGTGTTCAGATGTTATTTACAAGGCTCTAAAAGCTTGTTAAGTATCTTCAGTTACTAATACATAATACATGTTTAATTAGTATGACAGATAAGTTAAGCTTTTGAGTTTAATATTAAAAATAAAAAATTAAAAAAATTGTGAAAAATAAAAAATAGCCGCCGCTGCAAAATTATTGATTACACATTTTGTCGGGGTTTTGTTTAAAGTTATATTTTTGTAGGTGAGAAAAAGAAGTGATTTCGTAGAGCACAATACTCACAAAACATTAAAAGTCTTATCAAGAGTGGATCTAAATCAGCAACAATACCGATTTACCGACTGTAGGACTGTCAAAGGTTAAATGGTGATTTACGGGCTAGATGCAGTTGATGTGCTTTTCAAACTGTCACCAGGTCATTGTGAGTCACAATGATAAATTTATTATGAGTCATCGAGCACGATATTGACCTTGCCGTGTTGATAAAGGCAGGAAGAGGGGTACAGCTATCCTGATGGGCGATTTTTACGTGGAATATGCATGTGACGTCACCGCACGAAAGGCACGAGACGTCGACGCGTTCGGTTGATGATATTATCGGATCTTGAGTGATTTATTCCTGTTTTCGAGGAATTATTTGTTCATTACAGTGAAGGAGATCACAGTACAATCTTTAAGGAGACGTCTTAATTTAAGAAAATAAAATGTCTAGTACGTAGTCTTCAATATTAACTTATATAATGATCAAATATGTAAACACTGTTGGCCAATTCGGCCTTGACACTTTAAAAAAATGGAATTTCACACGAAACATTATCATAAACATATTTTTATTTGTATGTATTTTTATAAGATGCCTCGTATTATGCAGACAAGTGAAAACAGTAAGTAGTTATGGAGGTAGGTACTAGATGCAATCCAATCGCACTAACGTTGTTTCGTTGCATCAAAGTTGCAAGTAGGTAGTAGGGACGTGCTTTATCAACTATATACGGTCAATAAAGATAAACGACATTCTGTTGAATGGGGTCGAGTAAAGCGGTCACAACTCACATGGTAGATACCTAGCTCTAGCTTACTGGATACTCTTCTAAGATTAGATTTATCACATAGGTTTGACAGCCTTAAGCAGCTGCTTTAAGTTATTCACCTGTTAGTCAGTCAGGTCAAGTTAATAGTCCCAATTCCATAGTCCCAATAGTTAATAGTCCCAATTCCACCTGTTGTGTCTAAGTAAAATTTGGAATCATTTAGGGGTAAATAACGCGGGCGATAATACTACAGGTTTAAAATTTTATAACAAAGAAGAACAATGGGTAGCTCTGAACTACTATTGTGAAATATTTCAAACTTCATTACCGAAGCTGAAATGCCCATTAAGCGGCTTTTGTTTTTGAAGTTAATGAAACAGAAAATCTATTTTGCTCTAGAAAATAGTTGCTAGCATTCCAGGTTATACAACTGAGTTGAAATATGAGATGGCACCTTGATAACTTTTAGGTTGAGTTAATACTTAGGTACCTAATTAATACGTTACTTCTTACGTTGAACTAAAATGAGGTATATTTTCCGTATCTCTGTTTCTGTAATAGTCTTAAACTTAAAATAGAATAATATGCAGAAGAGAAATGAAATAGTGTCTTTTATTAACACTAAAACTACTCGTAACACCTTTTACTCAACCTGTATAAGCCTTCCAAAGACATTTCACCGCATAGGAGTTTATGCGATGGTTAACCGCATCGGCCTACTTGGAACAAGTTCGACCGCGAGATAGGGACTCGTAATCTCGTTAGGTGTCAGGACGATGACCCGTGATGTGTGTACGACGTTTAGTCACATAGAAGACTTCACCCTTTACGGAAATACGGAAAGGTCGTGAAATTATGCGGATAGTGTGAACGGTCTCTATAATGGGACCAACGATAAAAAAAGGTAAAATAAAAGATAATTTTTAATTTTTCTTATTATTTTTTACATTGAATTGGCATGATATAAATATGGTTACGGTATTTATTACAACGTAAAAGCATTTTAATCAAGAAATGCAATCCGACTTCGATAATAATAATTAAATACTTAAGTATTTCAAATTTAAATAATATTTAATATGATTCATTTGGAATCTGTGCCATTTCTTTCTCTGTTATAAAAAAGAACATACAGACGAATAGAGAATCTTCTCCCATTTTGAACTTTGTAAATTCGGTCCAAAAGTAAAGGAAGTCTGATAATACACATAGTTTATTCAAAATCTCCAAGTAAATACGTATTTCTGAGTCTGAAACGCCGATAAAACTTTTCTTTTAATTTAAACCTACCAGCCAACAAACGTTCAGAACTTAAGGCGATCTGTAGTCTAACTCTGCAACATTCTATAAATGGCCAAGTGAAATGAAATATGCATACCATTAAATGAAACAATTTATTCCTATCGTGAATGCTGTGAAGGATTTCCACAAGCCTCGCCTAATACAATTAACATAGAATCATTAAAATGAATATAAGCAGCGCTCGAATAGGTACATAACTACCTGCTACACTGCTACTCAGTGCTAACCTATAGAAGTCCTGATATATATACCTATAGAAGTCATGTTATAGCTCTATGGAAGTCCTGTTTACGTTAGTTTTCGTAGAACTTGATGAAGCGACATTTACCAGTATGTTAGTATGTGACAGAGAGTATTTACAGTATTTAAACTACATTAAGAACCGTAATTACGAGCATGGTCATATGACTGTTATTTTAAGCCACCACTTACATGGTATAATTAACATAATATTAGTAGAGCTCTTGAAAATTGTTTCCTTAGCAGAAAGTGTAACATGTTAAAGTGAAATTTGAGGAATGTTAATAAGGCACTTATAATTTTTCTAAAAAGAAAAGTTCATGGTGTGCGTGTGCAAATAAAATAAAAAATAATTAATGTACACATTTTGACGTCAAGAATAAATAAATAACTAGGAATTTTTTTGTGAAAAATAGATACATATCATACATACATAAACATTCTATTAAAAAGGCTCTGCTAAGTAAGAATTCTGGACGCTGTTTTTGTTTAAGTATATAGCTAAATCTTCCACTTGCACCATACCATAAAGACATGTAACATTACAGTTTCGAGGGATTACATAACCGCCTTTTGTTACCTTGGGCGCTGCGCTGAGTGCCATAGATAACGCCTCTAGAGGCTCGGCGGGCCGTGAGTGAAGTCGAGTGAGTCTCTTTATGCAATATACATACATTAATATTAAATACAAATTCAGTCCCACAGCAGACGAAGTAGATATGAAACAAAAGTGACAGCAAGGTTTTTCTGTTGTCATACCTACACAGAGTATCTATAAGTATAACCTACGTAGGTTTTCCTACTGGTTGACTGTTAAAAAAACAGATTAGTTTTTTAGCTAAAACGTTATTTACAGATTTGGTTAACGATTCCGGTCTTACAAATAACTGAATGACAATAACTCTACAATACCACATAGTACCCAAGCTAGCTTACAGTACTTGTATTCAATAAAATACTGTCTAATTAACACATTTGGCCTGCATATTACTATTTTTAATCAAAATACAGAACAATGAGCAGACAAACAGGTAATAATAACAGTAGCGCGTTATCGGTACGCTAACACTTGCGCGTTATCCAAACATGCAGTTAGCACCTCTACTTCTGAGCACTGCTTTGTTTGTTATTTAAGCGAAGGTCAAGTCGCTGGTTCGATGTATGATATAGGAAGATAATTATAAGAGTAATTAAACATAGGTATATTAGGTATAATGTTTTATTTTTTTACAATACCTACCTACCTAGTTATGTAATTAAAACGGTATTGATGTGACTCTACATAGATTATCGTAGGTATGACGTTAGAATTTTTTAAGTGACGGCATTGACAGCCTGTAAAAAATGTGAAAATGTTTAAGGTTTAGTATAGTTTTACCCCGTAAATTCAATATTATTGTAAATTATATAGAAACCATACATATTTGTAATATAAAATCATGAATATAAAAGTAATGCGGGTGAAGTAACAAACTGATCATTGTAGTTTTGTTTGACCGTGAAAAATAGATAAATAAATTAATTTAAATACCTACCTACTGCTTAGAATTTGCGGAAAGAACGGTTTCGGATGTACACTGCCAGTTTAATTAACAGAAGGTGCTTAATTGTTAAAAGATATTTTATCTAATTGAGCAAGTTAAAATTTATTTATTTCCTTTGGCCGTCATAATATCCTAACTTATTAGGTAGGTGAGTTTAATTTTTAAAATACAATACGCGTTAAATTTTACGTTGTTATTTAGGTAGGTAATTTAGTTATTATCGAAAAGTTGTGCACAATATTATGTACATGAACATAATCTAAGTATGACGTTTCTTTCATAACTCTGCTTCAAAACAAGTTAACTTTATTTTGTAACGTGGCGTATTACAACCTATGTTATGTTGTCCTTTTTCTTAATTTTGTTACGTTGCACAAGTAATCTTAATTATACCTAGGTAAAAATACAATTAGGTACATCATATTGTAGGTAAGTCATAATCACCGGTTCAAAAAATTCATTGTTAAGTAGCCAACTATAAACAACACAACATCCACTACACAATTTTTATAACCAAGAAATATCAAATTACGAAACTATTACAGATTACTAGAGTGACAGTATTATTTTGGCACAACTAGGTACTTTTGAACACATTAAATTAGGCACTAAAACACGCGCCAACCCAACACGTGGTTCAGGATACACTAATGAAGTCAGTAATTTCAATTTACTAGAGTACTTACACATACGTGTGCCTTATACAATAACATTTTATCCTCCTGTTCTCATATTCCTCTTTAATTTAATTTGGTTTACTCATAATATGCCTACTTCAATTAGGTATTTCATTTTTTAATATAGGTACTTGAGGCTGTAAATGAGTTATATTTAAATAAACGGATAATGCTACATAAGTAGGTACGTAGTTCAATAATTGTCCAAATAATTATCTGATAGGTTTAATAATCGCGTTTTACAAATAGGTACTTAGACAGAGTCAATTTGATCTACATCCTCTAATTAAGTAAAGTAAGTTCCATAAAGAAAATGAGTATTTCTAAAACTTTTTATTTTCAAAAGTAAACATGAATCGAAGAGAGCTCGATTTTTGGGCAGCAAAATGTACCTACTTTGATGAATAAATTTGCTCGATCATGACAACGAAACGGCATCTACTAACAACTATCAAATTTCAGGTCAACTAACGTATGCATTGCAAAATAAATTAACACACGTATGTTTGATGGATAACGTATTTATTTTCGCTGTCGTTCATGAGTTAGAAGTTAT
>DWBW01000170.1:0-12236 GCA_018231125.1 Spialia spio | reverse complement strand
AACCAGCGTATATCTAAAGAGAAACCTTGACATATTTTTTGTAAGTACCTGACAACATACACATCCGTTCATCAGAGACGGGACTAAAAAACAATTACAAATTGGCTCGGTATGTTGGAGCGTAATGATAGCGCCTGATTATGGAAAATAAGATGGAGCGGCTACGTCCTTGATTCTTGAGAAGCTGGCATCAAAGTACTCTTATTGCCGATTTTTTGTCACGAACAAGCTGTTTGTTTGAATATTGTATTTTTCTCGTGTTCTGACGTGGGTATTATTCACCACTTTATGAAAACATGTTTTTGTGCAAGATATTGGGTTAGGTCTTGGTTAGATCAGACTTGTCTACTTTGTGGGAGGTTGCTATCTTTCCCTTAAATACCTACATGTCTATGGAGCTTCCTCCAGAGAACAAAAATTTTATTTTGTCCCTACCACTCGATGCGTGATATAAATGAAGATGATGACAACTCATATTTATGTATCTACGTTAACGTTCATGCAAGATGTTTTCTGCATGATAATTATTAATTTTATGTCATTATTTGAACTTAAAATGATAATTACGTAATAGCTTGGCTAAGGTCTCTCAGGACAGGACATACAACAGGTCCAAATGTAAAATGGTGTAGTATAGCTGAGCAGAACGTTTTACTAAATTTTATCTTTGTCCCGTGGTATTAACTATTAATTATGTCAACTTATACCATTTCATAATTTTTATTATAATAACTGTAATCTCTTTCGAGTGCTAATGCGGTTGATTACGCAAAATTGTATAAGTACAAATTACAATACAAGTATCACTTACACTAACCGCTATTACGAAGTTACCCCACGGTCGTTACGCAGTTACCCCACAACCCAGCGCCCAACGAGGTTGACACGCCAACCTACCTTTAATTCGACGAAAATAGCGTCAACCGTCATTATTTCGACACAGTGCGGTCTTGATGCTCTATTATATATTTCGAAATAAGATATAATCTATGCGGATTACAGCCTTCTTCTTGTTAAATTTTGCAGATTTGATTAGGGACATTGCGATAGGTGTTTACGGTATGATTGTTTCGTTTATCTAGTTAGGTACCTACTTCTGCACAGATTACATGTTCATATATATACCTACCTGTTTATTTGTACTAATCTCTTAACGTTTAGCACATATTAGGTGGCCTTCATGCTGATTTACTCTATCTGAAGCAAATTTTCTAGCCGGCTGCCAGTTTGAGTTGCCAGAAATCGGTATATGTATAACGTCAAATAAATTTTGACAGATATTGTTTTAAAATCGTTGTTAAGTTTGGTATGACTTTCTATTAGCAGGATTGCGCATTTTTATGCAAGGCTATTCTTGATGATCAGTCTTACTATTGAGACACTTGTTTGCTGGAAGCAATTATGAAACTTATCAAGTTTCCGAATTTTATCGAGTATTAATCTTATACCAGTATGATATAATAATATGTTGTCAATGTTAAAGTTTTTTAAATTCTAAATTTAGGAGTTGTAGATCACTTAGGACTTATTACAATCTTCAAGTAAATCCGAAGTAAGCTATTTGTGTTGGAAGTAAGCTATATACGTTGGTTTAGTTCATATGTTAGGGATGTAAAACTATTCGGCAATAGTCTATTTAGGACTCAACTTGAAGATTGTGCAACAAGCCCTTAGTCTTTTACACTATCTTACTAACTGACATGGTTTATTTATCAACAGGCTCGCAACACAGCGTTGTTCCGGATGAAAGATGGTCCAATAGTGCCCCCGCCGCGGCCTCAGACGAGGCCACCCTTAGGCCTCGCCTGCTCCAAATGTGCACCCCTGTCCAGAGTAAGTTGAAGCTATGAAGTTATACGAACTCTCTTGGAATCAACTACCCATTTTAATAATGTTTTTAAATGTATTTAAATTGCACCCAGTAGTGGACTCTATTTGTAACTATTTATCACATAAGGCAAGCCGAATTTAAACTGAAATTAACACTCGCTTAAAAATAAATACAATATACATTTATTAAAGTAAGAATTACTATATCACGATCATTAACAATATAGGTAATTCAACAATTAATTTCTTATATTTTAATTAGGAAATACTTAATTACGATATCGTGAACAGGCAAGGCCACTTTAAGCATTACGATTTAAATATACGCTACGTAACGTAACGTCTTAAGAAATTCAATAAAAATTTCAACGCAGTTTGTCCATAAATTAACTTTTTTTCGTAGAATGCTACCAAATTTACCCCACTGTGCAATGTAAGAGTGGATTATTTGTGCATTTTTACCCTCTTCCCCCAGTTTAACAACTGCTCAATACCTCGTCCGACAGCTTTACGAGTTTTCAAAACTTTTAAAGCTTCACAACTCTCATATCCTAATTACGTCGGCATGGAAATGTAATGTAAATCTGTGGATCCCACCAATATAGCCAACTTGATGCTACATCATATAACTTCCGGTATTCTTTATACAGCCCCAGAGTTTATAGTTTTTGTTTCTAAGAGATATTAAATTTTATTTAAAACAAACCTTAAATTTGCATGATATACTTTCAGGTCATGTTTGCCAGAAGGTCATTTCAGTACAATCCGCCACCAGCCAAGCATAAACTGAGGTTAGGCTGGGTGTCAGTTTTCAGGACCGGTTCATTCGATTCACCTTCATCTTGTAATGTGCTATCTAGCATAGTGCCCTTGGCTTGCTGGGACCTTCGATGATGTGAACCGTTATTCTGGTTTACTTTTCCTTTCTTTTCACTTTGAGATGTAAAATATTTATATTCATCTTTAAACTGTTATATTGTTGTGCTCTATAATTCTTCTTTTCAAATTAATGTTGTCAGTACCCAGTATAATTATTCCTGTACTACACCGTTGTGTGAAATATAACTTGAACTAAAAAGAAGTCTCTACCTATATTTTATAGTTGTGCAAAATTTCATCACTAGAAAACATTACCTATAGGTTAAGCTCTTTTAGAATTATGCATAATTAATTAAAATAAAAAAACAAACTGCTTTCAACCATATCCGATAGAAGTCTTATTAATATACAAGTAGTGAATAAAAAATCTTAATGCGCTGTCAACGTTACATCAGGTGATGTGGCAAAAAGTTAGGTACTGAAAATCCTTGGAAATTTTTGTAGTTGGAATTATACAATGCTATATTTCTATAGTTAAGCATTATAATACGTTAAAATGACAGTGTTTTTCAAAGAGATCTCTCTTAGATAGATACGAAAATACATACCTAAATACAAACGTTTTACAGATCACCCCAAATTTATACTCAGAATAAGTCGTAACTACGTTTTGATAGATATGCTTTTAAAGAAGAATCACCTATTGTGTTACAAATTATCTAAATTATGTTTTAAATTCAGACCTTAATGAGTGGTGTTGCTATGTGTATGGGATAAATGTTCGTAGGCAATTTAGTGTTATTTAATAAGAAAGGTAGGCTGGTCGATTGGAACTAGCGCAGAGGTTTGCAACATGCGGATGTAAAGATAGCCATTCTCGGGAAGATTTGAACTCAAGAAACAGCGGGAAATAAGATATTTATACCTAGATTTTTTATACTTAATATGTCTTAAAATATGTAATTTTACAAGCGGTCAGGTCCTTCAGGTAATTAAACAGTTATGTACCTTGAATTAATTGAAAAAAAACTAAAGATAGAAAACAGGTTAATTTAATTTTTTTAAATTTGCTTTGCCATTCATTATATTAAAAAGTGTAAATAACGATATGTACGATAGTAGTACATGCCTACAGTAGGACATAGGTAATATTATATACCTACCTATCAAGTAGAAATCCATGCAATACCTATATTCCAAACAAAATTCCCCATTTTCTGTCTAACTAAAAACAATTAGTGCGTCTGCAAGCTCTGCAATAAACAAGTGTTCTCTTAATTGTCTTTCCTTCTGTAGGTCCCCTTAATCTAAATCTATAACGAATGATATGTAGTCTGCACATGTGGGGGCGCGGTCAGCTCTCGAGCCCGTGTACCTACATTACTTTAGCTAGGTTAGCACTATCGTGGTCACCTAGCTCCACGCACTGACCCACATCGCGCCAAAATGTATACGGG
The DNA here is from genome assembly GCA_018231125.1 of Spialia spio. Classification (NCBI taxonomy): domain Eukaryota; kingdom Metazoa; phylum Arthropoda; class Insecta; order Lepidoptera; family Hesperiidae; genus Spialia; species Spialia spio. The sequence continues at coordinate 8,130 of DWBW01000170.1, read as the reverse complement.
TTGGTTGCTTTTTGTAGCGTGAATGATTGATTTATTGATTTTGCTTATGAATAAATAAAAAAATGTTTAGTTGGATAGACATAATAGTAATAATAACCAATAGACATAATAATAATTATCAATTTTTTGTAAAAAAAATCTATAGGTAGGCTTAAAGTTAGGTATTTAAGGTTAGGTAGGTAATATATTATTGTGGCCAAACATTCCCAAATGAAAGAAGGTGCGCACGCGCACACCTTCTCTATTAAGTAGGTATATTTTTCGCTTCATCAATTGAATCATTAGCTCATCTCAGCTCACGATGTATCCAGCTTCAGTAGGTCTACGTAACTGGGCGTTTCTTGATTGATGCCAGAGAAAAAGGAAAAAACATTCGTAGCCTTTTTTCGCCGCTATTAGTTTGGCCATGCCTTGTCATTCCTCACGATATCTTAAATTAAAAGGGCTAGAATTTTATAACCGCAATAAGTTATACTGTGCTAATGGACAAAGTAACCTTAACAAAATTTCTAATAGTTTTGTCATGTCTTTATCCTTGTTGATTGCATTGACCTAAAATTTATTTAAAGTCGTGTCTAGCTAAGTTTTTATTGAATTCTGTGTCAATTGCTATTGAGGGGCGTCCTTGGGCGAATTTTTCAGGCTCTACCTAATTATAATATGAGAACGATCTTTGGAAAATACAGTAAGGTACCTATTTATTAATCGATTCTTCAATACCTACTGTCATCATGGCTTTTTCTGGCTTCGATCTAAGTACTATGCATTTGTCATTGTATTTTATTATTCTGCAAGCAATTTGCGTGGGTTGATATCAGTGGCATATCGTTCTAGTTCTCGAAAGAATACAAATGTGGCAGTAAGAAGTGGAGTAAATGTCAAAACTGTAGATAGGTATCATGTATGAGGGCACGCTGCATATTTAGATAGTGTAGGTACCTATGTCCTGCACTTTATTTCATCAGAGCATTGTGACTCAAGATATTGAACGGATTTTGGTATTGGACGCTTTATTGGCCGTAAAGATAAACTTTTCAATTCTTCGTCTTTGTTTTCTTTTCTTGGATATTACATAGGTAGGTACCTAGGTATTACCTTTTTGTAGGTAGTTACTAGGTATAGACTGCCAATACAGCATGCAATTTTAGAATGCTTTAATAAAAGAATTTAATTAAGAAGGTACTTATGTTTTGTTAATGTTTGCAATCCTTTTCTGGGCGGACTTCTGCTTGTTCTTCCAAAAAGTCAGAGCATTCTCCAACGCGCTGTGATTTTCTACCTGTCTACTTAGTTTTAAAGTATTTATGTAAGACAGTAGATTTATCCACAACCACTAAGTAGATATAGGTAGGTAACTACTTACCTAGTAGGTAAGTGCATTAATTTAACGAGCAATTCATTATAAGCAGCCTTCGACCAATTTATTATATATGGGCCGTATGCAGAAAATATTAATCATTTATTCTGTAACCTACACTACACTAACCTGTTACATGCAACTATGTAGGTAGGTACCTATATGTTTTTATGGAGAACCACTTATATAATCATATTTAATGAAGCAACCAATTTCCTAACGAAAAAGGTAACTAAATAACATTGATCGGAAAAGCTGACGCAGTATTTAGGCAGCCAAGCTACCGCCTTTTACAGCATTGCCACCGGATGCGCATTTAATTTAACGTAGATAAGTACCTATGTATCTCAACAGTGCGTAGCGTCATGTCATGTCAACTGTGCGTAGCGTATACATATGTAAGTTTTTTTTTAAATTTCCAAGGTAGTTGAATAAATGCATACCGACCGACTTACCTACCTACCTATACCTTAAACCATTATCAAAGTTTAAACATCATAGGACTCTACGGTGACAATTTTGTAAAAGAGCAAAAAAATAAGTTTAAACCATTTAAAAGAAGGCAGCAACAGCGGTGATAACCCAGTTGTTTGAATTACGCCTCTCACTCAAAAGGGCCAGGTTCAAACCCCGGCACGCAGCAAAGACTTCTACGTTGTGCTTTTCAAGCAATTAAGAATCACAATCTGCACTTGGCCAGCGTGGTTGATATGGCCTAAACCCCTCTCTTATTTGAGAGGAGACCCGTGCCCAGCCGTGGGACAATAAACGGTTGATAAAAAAATATTGTTGGCACTGTTGCAATATACACAGAAAATTAAACAGAGAGCCAAGTTCTGGGAATTCTAGGCCAGTAGGGACTGAACTTCTCTCCGCAAGTTTTCTTTAAAACGCAACTTTGTTAAGTTTTCCATTGGACTCAGGATTCTCAAGATCCTTATAACTCTACCTATTCTCTAGGAAAATATTTCTTACCAAAATAAATTTCTTTCTTACCTACTTACTTACCTACTTATTATGTTATGCTAAAAAAAGCTTTCTGTAAATGGGTAGATACTTTTTTATATTATTCACAATGACAATAATACGTGTACTTAGATAAATAATTCGCTGAAAATATAAGCAAACCGAGGACTAATACATAGATACCGAGAACTACAATGACGGACTTCTTTGGGTTTGTTTTATAGATTGTAAGTAGTCAAAAGAAAATGAAATAGGTAATTAAAGGAGATACTTGTTATAGTTCCCTAGATGCCTTTAGAATCTCGTCTTGTATAATTCTAAAACAGACTTTACCCAGAATTTATCTTAACATGCCTCCATGAAAGGAAGTAGCGAAATGTTCCATCAGCGTTAAAATCTTAATGGTATTTCGCCTAACCGGCTAACCGGCTGTTCCAATTGAACCTGACACATCATAACTCAACACAGAACCGAGGAAAAGTTGCAATACTAATCCTAGCACATATATTATGCTTTCATGCGTTAAGTTTCGTGGGACAAGCAAGTATCCTTGGTTGCGAAATCTGTATCAAGTGCGCACCACTCCCGCGCACATAGCTTTATATAGCATGCGAGTGCAACACACACCACACGTGTTCCCGACCTCCTGAAGAGCGCACGCACCGTCATGTACGCTAAGGTAAACCCACGATCATATAAATAACCAATTAACTTAATAAAACAAAAATATTTGAATTGAATACATAATTTGCTTCCAAATAACTAGTTAGAAACGTAATCTCAATGATAGCCATAACATAGGTATAGGTAGTCCAAATCGTATTGCAAGGAAAGAGAAAAATGTGTAAAAAATTTTTTACCTGCAGCTTATCTAAAGATAGCTTTTGAAGCTTTTTGTCTCTGGAACCCATACAATATTGGCAGACGACGAACAATATTCTGTTTTGGATCTAATCTCAATACAATTGCTTTGGCCTACGTATAAGTTATGAGATATTGTTCGATTTAAACAATGGTTGAATAACATATCTCCTAATTGTTACGTCCTTGTCTGTTATTGGACTTGTGCTTTGAATGAGAATTGTGTCTAACAACCTATTTGATGCACGGAAGCGATAGCCTTTCGAAATTGCTATTCTGATGGCTCATTTCCAAGCTGAAAACAGATCTATCTCGTTTCCTGTACACTTTGGTTGAACTCAACTTTGGAGAATAATGTGTAAATCAATTTTCTTCTTTCCCGTCCAGTTATTTATCTTATGCTGCGCGTGCGCGGTGGCGGTAGCAGCGCCCGGTATCTACGACAGCTACGGCTATGCGCCCGCGATAGCTGCGCCGGTGGCGCACGCGTATGCTGCGCCGGTCGCGCACGCGTACGCTGCGCCAGTCGCTCATGCGTACGCCGCGCCCGTCGTTAAGACCATCGCTGCACCGGTTGGTATATCTTACCTTCTTCTACAGGTTATAATTGCAACAGTAGTAGAAAGTCCAGGTTGCTCAGTGGTCCCCTGTACCAGTGACCTAAGTAGGTACCTATAGATCGACATTCAAATGAATTGGTGCCCTCAAGAACTGAATCATTGAATTATCGTCTTGAAATAGCGATTGCTGAAGACTTCTGATTGCTCCTGTATCAAAATACAAAAATGCCTTATAGCCACAGCAGGCAAGAAGGTGAGAAACGCACTTTGAAGTTGGACGTAGCTCACAAAATTCCTTATACCTATTAAAATATTCAGATTTGTTTAAAACCCATCATAGCATTTTCATTTTTACTTCAGTTTTGATTTTTGATGGATGGGATTTGGGTGTTATTTTATCTATGTATGCATGACTATATCTAATTCTTGTGGCTTTCAAACCCAGGTGGTGCATGCCGAGCCTGTGGACCCCAACCCCGCGTACAGCTTCTCGTATGGAGTGGCGGACCCGTCGACCGGTGACCACAAGGACGCCGCGGAGACGCTGCAGAATGGAGTCGTTCATGGCTCCTACAGCCTGGTGGAGCCAGACGGCCACGTGCGGAAGGTCACCTACACCGCTGACAAGGTCAATGGATTCAACGCCGTCGTCGAAAGGTCGGGAGGTGCTCACGCGGTAAGAGATGAAGCGAAGATGCAGAATTAAGTAGTTTTGAAAAAAAAAATTTTTAGAATGTAGTCTGTACGAAGTCGCAATTTGTAAATAGGAAATAGCAGTTATCATTAGGTCAGTTATTTTATTCATGAGCCCCAAGCCAAGATGTGATGGTGCTTACTAATTGAAAGTACTTATGGACTTGATGTAAAACTAGCAAATCGTATCGCTAAGTAATGTCTAATAGGGGCTACAAAGAAGCACTTCTAGATCATTAAAAAATTCTGAAAATATTAATATTTTCCAGGCTCCAGTGGCGGTCGCAGCGCCGGTAGCTAAAATAGCGGTAGCGCCCGCGCCGGTTGCGGTAGCAGCGCCCGTTGCTAAGTACACCCTCCCCGCCGTCGGCCACCCCTGGGGCTAGTCACACCACGCTCCCCCACTACTCTGCTGCTGATCGAGACGAACTCCCGAAGACAAGCTGAATGCTCCTGTTGTGTCGAGAAATGAAGAATGTTGGTTTGCTTACGAAAGATAGAGTCGGCAAGTGTTCGGTCGGACAACTGCTGGACTGGTCTGCTGCTACGTGGTGCTCGGACTGCTGGGACGACTTCCCACCTCCGGATAACCCGTGCGTTTCGAATACAGTCTGTATTCAGCTCCGGTTGTTACCAGTGTGGTGCAATCATTAGTTGCTGTAGCAACTGTCTCTTACGCTTATAGATATGGAATACTCGAGGATTTGTTGTAGAATTGTATGATGGAAGGTATAGATAACTTTGTTGGCTACTTTTCCTAAGTTGTTAAGGTTAAGGGTTTGTTATAGTATTATTTAAGAGGAGTTTGTCCGATCAGCAATACAGTAGGCCTTATGACCTCGCCTATGCTCCGTATGGAATATGAATTATTGTTTATTTATTTTGTACTGCTTTGACTGTTGCTATGGACTTGATCTTGACGCGTTGTATCATGTTCATGTAAATATTTCGTAATGTAGTTGGTAAATAAAATGCAATTTTTGCGGTATACTCAATTGTTTTTTTTTCATGTATCTAAGTTAGGTAGGTATATAGGTACATATGGTATGCCTTTTTTAGAATATTGGAATTACAGGGTTGAATTATTGTGCGTGTGGACTGAGTGATTTTTTCAAAAAAGTCCAACCACAACCAAATTTTAAGAGGATTTGGGAAATAATTGCAAAAACTTCATATTAAGGTATTGGAAAGGAAATTTATGAAACCTAAACAGAGTTACAACTAATTAACTGGATCACTCAATCTGGACATCTGAAGAATAAGCCATAACGTGTCTTATATCTGGATGACTTTTCTAATCTAAAGATTTCCTTTGTATGCAGGTTTACTTCTTTACAAAGGCCTTAAAGTCTTACTTTTAATCACTGAATTTTTATTTACTTAGTAGTAGTACTAATTTACTATTTCCATACCTAGGTATTATTTTAAAATTAATAAGTAAGTAAGTAGGCTAGGCTAGGTAAGATGAATAGTTACCATAATAGTGGAATTTCCTAATGACCTAAGTAATGCGTGTGCAGTAGGTTAGGCATCTACCTATCGAATATGAATGTAAAAAAAATAGCTCATAAATAAACTAAATTTCTGGAAATTTATAAAATTTTTGCAAAACGTTAGTCGCATTCGTTTTTAACAAGATTATGTTAGTCAGTGGTAATTGCTACAAATGCGCAAATCATAAAAACCTGGTCCGGAACAAGTCAGTAAATAGCCATGTAGAGGATAGGACACACATTCGATCTACATTCTCTAGCCGCCGACCCTAAAACATAATATTCTTTTACCTATACATAATACATAACTGTTTTATAGCTCCTTGTGTAGCTCTACTTAATTTTTACTAATGAGTACGTTGTGATACTAGTGAAAGCCGTAAATGCACTATAATATAACCTACCTATCATTATTGAGTTATTTTGATACCTATTACATAGATATATAGGTAAACTAAATAAAAGCGACTAAGCTTGTTGCACAATATCTGGAAAAAGTCATGAATAAGCTATTCAATAGCTAGTTTAATAGCTACTCTTCAAAGGCTATCTGTCGCTTATCAGTCAGACGATCTGACCTCTAGTTTATGCAGCCATTTAAGCACTTTATTTCCCAATTTAGCTTATTTTTATTGTCAGACGCCATTGAAGACTATACGGCAGATAACCTTTGAAGAATAGCTATTAAACTTGCTCTATTAAATGCTTATTCAGGACTTTATCCAAATATTGTGCAACAAGCCCTAAATTATTCTAGGAATTGTTACGATAAGTTTTGGTAATAATGTAACTTGGTCTAGGTAGATACCTACCTCTACCAGTGGAAGTAATTACTACTCAGATTCAAGACGAATGTAGCGGCGTTGCTAATAAGGAGTCGTAATTAAGATATAAGTACCTAATTAATTTATTTATCGAAAATTATAAATAAGAGAGCAAGGTGTTTAATTGAGATATTTGGTGCCAATATTGGGCACAGTAAGTATGGTTATTATGGCGTGTATAAATATGGACACAACACAAATATGCTTTAAATACATGCGCCATAATATTATTATAAGCACTTAACTAAACTACAGCCTAATAGTATGTATATGTACCTACTTAACCAACCAAATATACGAACGAAAATTGTAAGTAAATCCCTTTTATGATTTGATCGTGTCAGTCGTAGTATCACGATCCGTTTACAAAGAAGTCGTTTTCTTACAATGAGATACAAAGCGATTAAAAGTGTGATAAATTAGAAATGAAGACAGCGTTGCTAAATGTTGAGCGAACGTAGAGTAGAGCTATTATGTCGGTAGCGGTCTCTATACGAGTATTAATTTATAAGGTAATATTATTATTTATTACGAGAATGGGGAAAGAAATACATAAGTTAAATTATTGTATTTATTATAATATTAATTAAAGAAAAGTTTAACTCTAGTTACACGCATTTCTTTGTAGTAAGTCTACATGGAAAGATTCTACCTGTTAGGTTTAGGTAACAGTTATGTGAAGAATGTGCAGATACGGGATATGTGCATTAGATAAACACTAATGAACACTGTAAACAATTGTGATTAAGAAGAATTTTGACAAGCAATAATTTTATAGATCGGCCTCCAATTCTCTGTATGTCTATAAGCGCACCCAAATATTTACTACGCAATCCACCATAAATATGCATCTATTAGAACTGCTTTTGGTGGTGTACAGTTCGAGGAAAAACGTGTTTTGATTAGCGCGAACTTTTTCTTAAGCCATTCCACTAGTGACTTCTATTTCCGTTTCTTGTAGGGCACACTACTGGGCCTAAATTAGGCCTGCCTTTTTACCTATCTATAAGCCACTCGTTCGTGCTATGATTAGGTACTTAGAGGGATATAATTTTATATGCTTAGAACGTTTCAATTTTAAATCGAATTTTCTATGAAGCCGTAATATAAAGTAAAAGCAGGGAATATTTATAAATTTTTGTAGCTATCTCTACCATATTTATTTATGTATTGATATCAAACACCTGAATGTAAGCGACGACTCTTCCACTATTATCTATTATGCATTAGGGCCATTAGGTATTATTTTATACCTAGGTATTTCTTTAGTTCCTATCAGCGTTGCCGATCGATAGTCGCCTATCGATAGCACTATCGATAGTATCGATAGTACTATCGATAGGGTACATGTTTTTGAATGAAAACTATCGATAGTT
>DWBW01000169.1:0-12237 GCA_018231125.1 Spialia spio | reverse complement strand
ATAACGCATGCTAGGAGTGTTGAGACTGCTGATTGTTTAACCATAAAGCCAATTTTTTCAGCGCCAACCACTGTTAAGCTCTCCAGTAACCTCTGCCAACGATAAACACGACACTACAACCAGAAAACATAAAAATAGTAGGTATAAAATTTATCGCTTGATAATTCTTCGGCAGGTATAGTCGCTTTCCACGATAGGTCGTATTTTGTCTATTTTATGACTCCGTTTCATGAAATGATTATAGCGAAGACTTGACAACGCATCCCAGACTTAGGTAGATACACCTTTTTATAAAGGTGTTATTTTTCTATCCAATTATCACGTATCAGTAGGGATTCAAGTTGTGAGGGTAGATACAGCGTTTTGTAAGACTTCATAGTAGGTACGAGTGTAAAGGTCTATGGTTCTACGAACGTTTCAAATATCTGTTTTGGAGCTTCAAGAAGTGACTCATGTTATATTGTACTCTAAGATGTTTTTAAATTGATTGTACTTGACTAGACGTAAGTCTAAATATGTAGCTTGTAGATACATAAGATAATATATTATGGAATATATTACGCATTTACCTCAAACTTGCTTTGAATTTGATCAATATACCTCGGTAGGTATGTAAATTTTCGAACAAAAAAAAAACAAAGATAGAAAGAAAAAGGGTTTTCGTTCAGCATGTATCATTGGTTATGTTGAAAAAGTGACTTTTATTCTGAAATATTCGATGTAGCTGGGAAAATGCGTTTCAAACGGAACTAACGAACGACATCGGCCAATTTTTGTTTATCGATTTGTTCTACGTTGTTCAACGTTGTCTTTAAAAACCAGGATATCTATGGCTTCACTAATTCTGCTAAATAGTATGATTAAACTATCGATTACTAAATAAAATATTGTGAAAAAGGCGACCCAAAGTAACCTAATGTAGGTTGCGAAACCAGCCCAATTTTCAGTGAATAAATTTCTTATTATTATTGTTATTAGACAATCTTCTTTGTGTGTGTCATTAAGGAATACTAGTGAAACCTTAAATATATTAATAAAATTAACAACAAAAAAATTATAATCATAATAGTTTTAGAACTAATTCCATTTAATTCATTCAGTCATTCTTCATTCAGAGTTGGCAGAACTTTAATTCCGTTCTATGTATTCATGAACCATTAGAATACAGTAGTTAGTTCCACATTTAAGTTTTCAACTGAAATACCTTCAAGAAGTTATTCGGTTAAAACATGGTTAAAACAGCAGATTATCTTATACTTACGAGTATCAATACTAGTACTTCAAACTATAGGTACAAGTAGGTAGTAGCATTTAAAATGTACCGTATATACCTAGTGTATATAAAGTGTACGAATGTACTGAATAAGCGAAGCACATCACATCAGTAGGTAGTCAACAATCATGATGCAAAATCTCGGACAATTTACTTGATTAAAACGCTTTATCTTACAATCAAAATGATGTAATCGCGATCGATTTTGTGAAGATAAAACACTGACCGATATCAGAACAAAGCCGTTCTCTTAACAGATCAACGATTTGTATTTATGTTTTATGTGTGTGGTGTAATCAAACAGTAGACTTACAAAGATTTTTCACGCTGCTTATCACACAACGATGCACTAGTTAAGTAATATTATTATGTAGGTACAATTTTTCTATTCAATACAATTCAAAAAGATGAATCAATATTTTTAATGAGTTGAAAGAATGCTAATCAAAACCATGAAATGGCAATTTTACTAGGTATTTACCCAAAATTAATAGCGGTTTACTAACTTGCTGACCCGCACTAGAATTCCCTGAATCGTAAATAAACACCAAAAAATACACAAACACACTGAATTTGTGTAAAACCACGAACAAGTATCGAACTCAGGGCCCTTCAAATAGCGAGCCATCGTGATTACAACTAGGTACGAATTTGAATATGAATTGCGAGAGTAGTAATAGTATTAGTAGTACGTATTTTTTTCGCGGAAAAAGGCACAAATAGCTTAGGATATAATAATCCAGTTATCGCAGCGACCGCGAAAGAGGTTGCTTTACGTGGCTTTCCTTACTAGGTACAAGTAGCATACAGATGACAGAGCTAATATTTATAGAACCCCATAGAACCCCAGTAGTTTTAGGTGAAATTTGACAATTAACGAACAAATCTTTGTACGGCTGCGAACTGTCTTTGTTGATCTTCACTATAATACATCTATGGTTATTCTCATGAAAATAATGATAAAATGCATGTATTTTTAAAATCTGTCCTCTAGTAGATATAACTTGTCTTGGTGAAAATACCAACTAACAATTTGGATTGAATGATATTCGGATAAGGTTAGAGTGTCTTGTTGTATAATTTATATTTCCACTTCAAAGTTACGTTGATTAATATCCATAGAAAAACATTTCAGTTGTGACGATGACAAATCGTCGGATAGAACTCGGTTTCAATTCGGAGTTTTAGAAATATTGGTATGATAGAGCAATCAGTAAACTGTGTCGAATCAGCAAGCTTAAATTTATGATCAGAATTTAGATACCTACTCGATATTTATGAACATAATAGTGAAATCCTTAGCTTAAAAGCTAAATCCATGCGTTCCCATGTCCGACGTCAAATAAGAGTCCTATCTAAATAGTTACACATATCATGGATATGTTACCTACTAGGTACTAATTTTATTCATTACGATATGTTTTTGACGCGTAGAGTATTATATGTATCACATGTAAAATATTATGTATACATACATATAAGTACCTAAATATAATTATTTGAAATTATTTCGCATACTGGTCTAGAATTCATTACAAACTGAAGATTCTTGTATAAATTAATTACCTTTCAGCAGCTACTTACCTGTAAAAGAAAAAAAAATATGAAAGATGTTTAAAACAACATTTTATCAAATTGTACAGAACCGAACAGATAGCATTAAGAATGAAAATATATAGAGCATATTAAATTCAATTTTTACTTAAAGTGCCTCTCAGACGATCAAATTTTCTTGTCAAATTTCACGTTTTCATCAAGCTCTATATTCGTCAAACAAATCGTTAACATTTTCGCAGTATTTGGTTAGCTTTCGTAGCCTGACGTCTGTGCGCCGAATATTTTACTACACGCTTGACATCAAACACCGCCGCAGACAATCAATCTTACTTGTCAAACAAAGCTTCAATCAAATTTTCCGTCAAACGCGTCAAACACGTTAATTGTTTAACAAACGCATCAAACACAGCCGCATCAAATAATTTGACAACCACGTAAAATTTGACAAACAATTTGATAGTCTGCGTGGCACTTAACGTAAACACTACTATTCTACAATACAGAAAAGTAAGAACAAGAACATCAGAAACTAAAAACGTAAACGAAAAAGTAGAGGTATGAGAATAAATAAATGTGAATTTATGTTGAACAGCAGGATTAAAGGATCGGTCGCGATTTGGAAGGTTCATAAAGTGATCGCGATTCGATATCTATTCCGATCACGTATATGATCATGGTTATCAATCCTGAAAATGAAGCGGCTTTATCGTACGAATATTTACAAGACATATTATAATGAATGTTTTGCAAAAATACTAAACAAGTAAAAGGATAAGATAGGATAAGTGAAAAAGACACATAAGAAACTTCAACACCATGTATATGTTCCACAGAAAGAGATATTAAACAAATACACAGATAGATAGTGGCGTCCTAGTGGCACCTCTACTTACAATAGGCTAGTAGTAAGTAGAGTCGATAGAAACGCGAGTTCGGATTAGTTTTCGAAAAATAGCTACCTACACGTTCACATTTTCATAACTTTCATCTTTACATAACTTTAGGAAAGTAGTAAACCTTGTCCACGTAAATAAAACCAACGTTCAAGCAGATTGGGGAGTAGCACCATGTGTAATATTACACAAACCATTTAGAGCTATAAAATTTTCAAATGCCAATATGGGTATGAAAGCAGCAGTAATATTCAGTCGAATCTCGATGTACACGTATTAGTTTTATGATCTACGAGATACATGTCAGGCATATTACAATTAGAGCAGTAGGTAATACTTACTAATATAAATCACTACTACCTAATCGAGGTCTAAAGTCAGGAGTATCGAAAATTGGTGAGATTTTTCGATGTCACATTCGAGTCGGCCGCGTTAGTATCGACCGGTGATGACGCAACGCGCGGGTGCGGTCAGTCGGCCCTTGCACAGAACGCGCGGATCGTGGCAAGTATTCAATTTAATTTACGGACAATAAAGTACAAATGTGAATTAAATGACGTCGATTTTATATTGAATGTTTAATATAATTTAACAAAACGGTTGCCAAGACTTTTTCTTTACCCATTTAATCCTCAACAATACCAGTTTAGTTCGCATCAGTAGGGAAAGAGCTCAAGCGAACTGAAACACTTGAAATTACTTCCAGTCGAAACAAAAGAACCCAGGTTAAATACGATACGAGTTAAACAACGACTATTGCTTAGCCTTCAACTATAAGAAAGGTCTCCGTCCTTTTTGTAGAACGACAATATCAATCAATTTAATAGGAACTCTACATTCTTTTATTTTATCACAACTTACTACGCAAAACACATACTCGTACTTACTTCAATTGCAGTATCTAGAAAACATTCTGCGTAACAGTCTCTTTGTAGAAACTTGTTGAAAGTCGACTTTTGTTTGGATTTATTCATTACAGACATTTCATAAGTAAAGTTTTCATCAAATTAATAACACATAAATGTATACCTAGATAAATGTTTTACTTCGAATTAAACTATCAACCAAATAAAACGGACAGTATTTTAAATATTTACTTAGTATTCCTAGTCTATCTTGTTGATGATATATAAGCAACACATTAAGTTTCATTGTTACCTACTTATCGTATCCTTATTGTTACCTACTTTTATTGTGGTTTTAAAAAAATTGGAATACAATTTCTTATGCATATTACTATATCCCAGTAACGTATATTATAATTTTCTGTACCATGTACACAGATTTTGACACAATTAATAACACCCAAACTTAAAACAAAAATCTTAATTCATTTTAAAAACTGAACTCAATGGGATTTCTGTTGACCTGACTGCCCGGGTAGAGAGGGAATTCAACCTCGGGGACCGAAAGATCCCTACACCATCCTGCGTAACCAGCGCTGAGGTTAGGAATTCAGTATCTGTGTATGTGACTGTCTTGATATACCTGACGGTTACATCACAAAGGTCATCAATGGTCCATTGTTGTTTTAAGCTTCTCTTCATAATTTGTATAATGATAGACTTTCGAATGATTTTATATATTAGAATATCCAATTGTAATATGATGTCCAGAGCAGTATTAATTGACATTTACGAATATTCATGCTGCTATAATGTCAACTACGTTACTCTATGGCATTGAAATAGACTTTTAATGCCATCCACCGAACACATTCTCATTTATTACGATATTAATTTATACGGAAAAATTTTCTTAAATATGCAATGTAACATGCCAGTTATTTACTACTGATTATATTATCACAAACAAAATTTTTCACAAAGCGGGCAGCCCAAGTCTTTAACAGTAATCTGTAGGCTCGTATTACTTAAAGGAAAACCAAGGTTTAATTCTTTATATTCATAGCATAATTTAACTCAAGTAAAATGGGTATGGATAATTATTCGCATTTTCTCTGAAACCATGACAACTAATTACCTGAAACAATATTTGTTAATGTTGGATTACGACCGTTTTATATTAATATTTTTGATGTAGGTACCTACTTACTTAGTTTACCGTAATTGTTAGACGATGTTTTGTACATTTCTCGGAAACATGTTAGCATCTATCTTTAATAGCGTATATTTAAACAGGATTCAAGACGAAAAACTTCGGAAGATGAAAATTACTGCTTTTGTTAAAGATTGTCTAAACGTTGGGAACCAAAAATTGTTTTGTGAATAAAGTAAATGCTAATACGAAACAGTATTTCTTTAATTAAATAATTTTGCATACTTTTATGTATATTAGCTTATGTTCCCTTATTAAAGAAATAAATTAAAGGCAAGTGTTGATTTGTCGTAGTAGACAAAGGAGCGGTCTCGTGTGGTCGCCCAGTTTAATTGGTTTGGCGCCTTTCCACGCTTTCTGTATCTCTATTAATCAATGAGAGAACGTTAATCAAAATAACTCACAGCTCTTAAAATATTTACGTAAATAATATCTATAGATATTCATATAATGTATATTTAATTGTAATCTGAAACAGTTCACTAGAGTCCTTACATGTAATAAAAAAAGAATGATTTTATATTAATTTTGCTTATGTATTTTAAAAATTATAATTGATGTACGAATGTGTGTTGAAACAAAACTTGAAAAAAGTCTTATATTTCTTTAGATACCTACAGATACAGACCTACTAATACTACCCGAACTTGCGAACTGGCGTGAAAAAAGTCGACCAATCCGCACCAAACCAGCGTCGTGGTCTAGCCCGGCAGAAGCTTATTATCAAATAATGATGATAAAAATAATTGAGTAAATATGCCAGTTAGCATCGTTGAGTATAATTTAAATGAAAAAATCGCAAAATGTGACTATGAAACTACATAACCAGTTCAGCTAACTTTTTGTTAAACTCCTCTTACCGTTTGAAAGCTTTACTGAACTGTGACACAGAACTGTGAGTAGGTTTTCAAAGTTTACCGAAGTTCTGCAGCGCTCGGCACATAGACTGCGTAAACATACGAATTTATAACATTTATGGCAATCTCCGGTAATTAATTTTTATATTGAACATTTATAAAATAAGAGGTAACTAGTACCCTATTGCCACCTAAATATTTCATAATAAACAGAGATAATATTTATAGATAAGTTACATTGGCTTTTTTAATTTTATGATGAAACGATAGATTTTACTGAAGTACCAAAAAGAGATTATGTTTCTGAAAGTTTTAGTGACTTAATACTATAGCTAACTTCGGTGAAACAATACCAAAATAATAATCATAATCATAACGACATCACTAAAATGTTTTTAGTAGCAATAGATTTTCTGAAAGAAAACAACAGAACACTTAGATTTGTTATTCAGATCTCACTAAATGATTGATGCACTTTTCTGAATGATAATTTTCTACAGTAGGTACCATATTACTGCATATAAATATTCAAGAAATGCTAATATAGGAAAAGCAGAGCAGAGTTCATACGAAGGCCTGAATGCTGTACCTCGGGCCTTCGTTACGTAAACGAGAGAGCGACGGTCGATACCTGCTGAAAACTGGGTGCATTTCACGAAGGCACATATCATTATAACTTTTAATCTAAAAATTTAAAACCTTGACAGATGTTGACTTTTTCACGAGAGGATTTCATTACTCTTAACGAGGGTATCGTTAAGAGTAACGATGTTAGGGTATGGTCGAAACTATCGGAAGTACCTACTTATTTAGTATGTTAAAATACCACGGCGGCCATTCAATATTCCTCTTGGTGTTATATGGGACAGGAAACTACAGAGCCTATTGATTGCTTTTGTTACCTTTTAAAAACAAAAAGTACTCAGTTTTCATTATCTCGTAATTATACTAACAATGTTATTTATTACATATAGGTACCTACATATAATATATAACTATCGCATAAAACGAACACAGATGGTAGGTAATACAATTTTCATACTTACAAACTTACGTAGTAAGTACCCGAGTACATTCTCGTCTGAAAGATAACGATATCGAGGTTTACATTATTTATGAATTGATTAGTTTGCAAAAGTAGGTACGTGCGTTATCTGTTATGTTAAGCTTGTCGATTCCTATCACTTGTTTTCTAGTAGGTACCTTCCTCTTTGATAGTGCCATGCGTTTAATTTCATTAGATTAATAATAGAATATCCGGATAACCGAGCTTTGCTCGGAATTTTATTTGAGTTATTATCACAAAAGAAAATACACGAAAAAAGCGAAAAATTGAACCATTTGGCTTAAGATTTTAACTCGGTTCCTCTAAATTCTAGAATGCCTCACTTACCTTTATATTATGTTACAATATTCATTGCCTAAAAAACCGTTAAAACAACATTTCTTGAAAGTGAAACTTAGCTAGATCAATTTTTGTCTCCGAAACCTTTTCATTTAAAATTTAATCGAAATCGTTTGACCCGTTTCCGAGATTCTCTGAATATATATTATGTATATGTACCTATACAAAAATTACTCGTTTAATAATAATATAACAACGAACACAAAAAACACCAAGTGTATTACATAAATATTAATATAACCTTATAAAACCTATGCAGTGCTAATTGTAACGAGAAAGAAAATACCATATCATTAGTAAACTGTACTTACCATTGGTAGCTAGAGATGAATGAAGTACAAGAGTCTATAATTCTAACATTGAAATTAGCTACTTATACAAGTAAAATGCGTGGTATGGAGTCGTCAAACAAATACGTCTTACAAATCATGCTGACAATAGTTGGATATCGTTTTCGTAACCCGACATTGCAGTAATACTGCTACTTCTACGTATGATAAGTAGGTATCTAATATGTATTAACAATATAAGCGTTAGCAATTTTTAAAAGTTCCATGGGTGTATAAGGTTGTTACAGACCTACAAATTAGCGTCGAATGACGTATCGAATCTTCTATGACACCATGTCGAATTCAGTAGGTAAAATATGCAGCATAGACAAGTAAAGTGCAAATAGACCTATCTTGTGACCTATGTGATCTTTAAAAATTGCATCGTTAACGTTACAAAAACTTTAACGGGCCATCGTCAGATGAAAAAAGATATTTCGGCAACGTTCGACCGTCCTTCGTCGTTACCCGTTACGTAACGGAACTCGCGGCATAGACTCTATGGAGCTAGATCTAAACTTCTACATCTCCTATGTAACAGAATTTCTTTATAGGTATCTACGAATCAGGGCAACCAGAAAGTAATTTATGTTCGGTATAAGTAAGATAGAAGAGTTAGTAGTATAGTAAGGTCACCTCAAATAAAATTTGAAATTCAGTTTATAAGATTCCAGATGAAATACAAGAACTTAGGTGATACCACACGCAGCTTAATTTTATTATTTTTAGGTGCTGTAATAAAACTATTGTTCCTACATTCTACCCACCATCATCAGACCACAAGAGATTTCTCTCCCCAATATAAATTTTGTTAATCAATCACCAAGTCCTTTATTTTTCAGAAGAGGAATTACTGCGTAGAAATACTTCATAAATAGATAATCCACATCTGGCGTCAACTTCTTGCATCCTCACACGTGTTGTGCCAATTAATTTTCTGGTGCAAATGCCCTAAACCAGTGATATGTGTTTGTTGTTGAGTAGTTAAACTCTGCCACATTAGCCAAAATTTATTGCAGCACTACAAAAGTAGTTTGTTAAGACGCACATAAATTACGCTTGTTGTGTTTTTCTAATTAGGTTATATTATAAGCCATACTGAGTGTTGTGTTGTGTTTTAACTACAAAAATACTACGAAGTTACCTAATACTTTAGGCATTAGTTTATACCTTATGTAAACATAGGTACCTAATAAGTTTTTTTAAAAACCTACCTAAAGAGTTTTCCAAACACGTGAATTACTCTGATCGGATCGGATCGTAAACTAACGGAGGTACATAACGTACCTGCTTACTTTAGAAATGCATGCTTTAGGTTCAAACATACACAATTACATATTTGTACCTATCTAAGATTACAAGCCCAGTAATGTACTTACTGAACACAATTACCATTGTCGCAAGGAGCAACCGAAATAGGTAGGTATACACAAATTTTATGACGTGTGATGGTCGGATAGTTATTTTGACTGTAAGTTGTTAAACTGGCAGTAAAAGTGTGTAGTAGCTTGGTTCTATGTACATGTATCTATCGACGCCACAGCCGACACGGACCAAGAAACGGGACATAAAAGTGATTCTTGTTTCAGACAAACAATTCTTGTATTAGCACGAGCGGTATTACGACTGCTTTTGTTTGCGCGAAGATTACTTTGGTTCGGATTAAATGTCTTTTCTAAAGTTAATCTAAATGATACAGCAGATTTAGTACAAGAAAGTTATTATAGCACATAGCAGAGGTTCAGCAATTCTACCTTGGTGTACCTAACTGTTTACTTACAAAAGGAAAATTCAAAAAGTCTCATATAATTTTAACTATTACCGACAATTGCTAGTCATGAACAAACATACATAATTACATTACATAAAGTTACATCAAACCATAATGACAGTATTAAAATTCTCACACACCATAATGAAGATTTTAATGTCGTCTTTACGACCTGCTGTTGTTCCATTGTATGACTTAACATGATGGTTTGCTAGATACCCAATTATTTACCTATACATTTTATGCGTAAGAAAAAACATTTTGTTATAAATGTTTTTCGAAACGAACGAACCTTACCTATCTATTCTACTACGCTCCCCTTGGAAGAACAACTTTTTCAATAATTTTTACACTGTAGATGAAATTCTGGCCCCGGGCATCATTTTTCTTTCGTATAAAAATACCTATACTCGTATACCTGCAGACACCAAATAGATTTACCATACAAGCACCACAGACAAAAAACTAGCAAATTTTTAAAACCTTTCATAAAAATTATTTACAAGTATACACACATATACATTGTTGTTTCGAATGTACTTATAACTTTTATCTTGTTCTAATCTTCGCCAAATCGAGAAAAGAAACATTCAGAAAATTAATTCAAACTTAATCTGCTGAATGTTCTCTGGCGTATTGCTCCACTGTTGGTAATTAAAGTAAGCGCGATATTCCATTGTTTATGGGCTGCGCTAATTCCATATCAAAGAGGGGATGGGAAATTGTTTTTGTGTATCTGCGAACAAATTAACTGTACACAAAGGGTACAAGCAAATTTATCGCTGTTCCTTTATACGAGTAGATAAAAATTAGGTACATGTTAATTTTTGTCATAATGAGCACTTATTAATTGCAAGTTTAGGTTTATATTATATACTTATATTGTATATTATCTATAGGCAAGTAAATTACATTCAACGTATTTGTACCTAAGTATTATCTAAATTATTAGCATTAACAGATCCATTCCTAGAACAAAACTCTTCAATAAATAGTCAAACTAAATTCAATTTTTACTTTGGTATACAATCTGCTTCTTCTAGCGGATTTGCAAGACAATTTGACATTGCATTTTTCAACTAACTACAAAGAAGAGAATAAGTATGCACATTTACTCGTGCCTTGATATATTCTGATGAATAATGGGGAAATTTTTATAAGGAGACGTTACATGAAACGACGAGGACCATTAATCTTGAAAATACTTTTCGTACTTACCTAACAGTAGCCACGTAGCTACTAGTATCTACGATATTAAAATCTAGATAGGTAAATTATGGACGTCATAGGTACGTGGCGGTTAGCATCATTCAAAAAATTCGTACCTACACGATTTACTGTAGCTGTACATTTTATTAGAGATTTGTATTGAAATAGGTGTGTAGAATGACCATGGTACCTAATGTTTTATGGACCATCCATTTGCAGGACTTTAGACATGGATGAATATCATGGGAAATTCATTTTAATTGCGTCATTAAAACCCTTTTCCCTTTCCAAATCATAAAACTCCTTCATTGGAAGGAGTTTAAATTATTTGGAAAGTTTAAATTATTTAAGTACCTACCTGCCTACCTACTTACATAAAAATAATTTATGTACCTACGTTTTTTTTACTAAAAAAAACTAAGTAAGTCAAAATAAAAAGACGAATACTAGGTATACTCTTAGAACAAAGCTAATGTCGAGCTTAGTTGTCGAGCAATTTTAAGAAGCCATACCTATTTGAAGTCTATCAGTTTTGAGTACATTCCCTTCATTAATTTGATTTACAAACATCGATTGAATTGAATGAATCTATATGAAATTTAATGCATTTACTATGAAAACTGCATAAATGTACTCTATTATATTTTTTTTAGTACTAATGTTAAATGATAATATCTATCATTAAAACCCACTTCCGATATTATTATTATTTATGGTAATATTATTTATTTATAATAAATACATAATAACAAATATAAATAAAAAATCCAAAAAACTAGATACTAGAACTAAAATTAAAATACATTGTTAAGTTAGCTGTATGTAAAATTATTGTTTCCTTTTTTTAATTAATTCAGCTTGAAATAATCGTTTTAAATTATTTAG